>OMPB01005205.1:3231-14650 GCA_900312615.1 Stylephorus chordatus | reverse complement strand
TCTTTTTTTTTTTTTTCTCTCTCTCTCTCTCCCCCACACAGAATATTCAAAACCTTCCTATCGACATACAAACCAGCAAGCTTTTGGGTATTATGTTATTATTTTATGTAACTTTTAGTGTTTTGACAATAGATGTGCAACGTGCAGAACATTTTTACAAAATATTATGCTGGTGGTGACAATAACTTGTGATACACTGTATACAGACTGGCTGGTGGATCGAAGGCATTGCAATCTGAAATGGCAAAGTGCTGTGATGGAAATTCGAAAGAAGATCAACACTGCCATCCAAGACATGCCAGAGAATGAAGAAATTAAGGAGCTGCTTGCTGGCTCCTGTGGGGTTTTATTTCTTTATTTAACAACATTTAGGCTATATTGTTATAGAAAATCCCATTTTCAATCAATACAATGTCAAATTATGTTGGGGGCTCGCTATATTCATTTTTAGATATCCACTATTTCCACTGCTTGAGGATTGTGGAGATACTGAAGGGAACAGAGGCTTCCTCCAAGAACATTTTTGGCAGATATTCATCTCAAAGGATGAAGGTGAGGGGAATCCATATCTATATATTTATCTCTCTCCAGTTGTGTAAATTTTTTTGTGAATAAGTCATAGGATTGGATGGTTATTGAGGTTTTGATTCGGATTGTTAATTTGGGAATTACAACCCTAAATAATCTATTGTTGCAGGACTGGCAGGAAATTGCTTCCCTATACGAGAGAGATAACGTATACTTGGGTAAGTAACAAAATAGTTACTGTTGTTGCTATAGTAGCAGGGTCCAGGACTGCCTTAAACAATTCATTGAATACAGCATTTGTTTATTTCTGTTTGACAATCACTCAAACTTACATCGTTGCTTCCTGTTACGGGTTAGCGGAGATGGCCAGTTTGCTGGGCCGTAATGTAAGCTATGAAGGACCTGCGTTGAGGAAGCAGGTTGCCAAAGCCCAGCAGCAGCAGCAGGATTTAAGCAGACGGGAAGTTGAATGCCAGAGTTCCTCGGCAGACCTGAGAGAGCGCTACTATGCAGCATGCAAACAGTACGGAATCACAGTAAGTCCAAGCAAGCTTCAACTAACTTGATTTATTTAATGCTATATTCCTTGTTCTCTGCATTGTCCATTTTAATGGTATTGATGACATTACTTTCTGCTAGGGAGAGAATGTTGCTCGGGAACTTCAAGCCCTGGTAAAAGATCTACCTGTGGTTCTTGGAGAAATAGGGAAAGATGCTGCCAAGCTGGAAGAGCATATCCAACTTTATACTGTATTCACAAACTTTGTCAGTGATTGGTGAGTATCTGATTATCTTCACACAGTATGGAAGAAATGGTAACATTTCCTCTGGAATTTGTCTATGGATTGTGGTTCAATTGATTCTTAAACCACTGGTCTATCTTATAACCTCTCCCTACATTTTTCGATAAGTCACACAGAAATACAAATGGTAATATGACCTGATCCAAATATCGGGAATAACTTTCCTGCGCTGTGAATTGTGCCAGTACATAAGCTCTGGGAATGGAGGATCACCTGGAAGTGCAGGTTCAGATGTTATACATGTATAGTGACATCTGAATTGACTGTTTGTTTCAAAGGAATGTTTGTTAAATACCTTATAATATGCATAAACATATAAGTGATCAGTCTATCTGCACTTGGGGCCAATTAGTAAACGTATCCATCTTAACTATAAAATGGATGCATGGCGGCTTTCATGTTTAGTGTGTTCCAATGTCCCCATTCACAGGGCTGAGCCAGTCCTGCCTATACTTACATTTGCACAGAAGAAAGGAAACACAACATTCTATGAATGGAGGACAGGGAATACTCCTGTGGTTGTTGAAAAGCCTGTGATGGAAGAGGCACCTCCTGATACAGTCACTGAGGAAACGGTTAGTTGGCAAACCCAGGGCTTCATTAACCTGGGACTAGGGGTGTGAGATATGACGATAATAGATTGTGAAAGATTAAAATGTCTCAGATTGTGGAGAAATTGTTAGTATAGCGCTATAGTGCACATTCTGTCATTGCAGCCAATGTTAGCCTTTCCTGCTCAGCTTTCTGACCATAGTCGGAAAAGCGCAGGGGAGATGTTTGTTTTCCTCCAGAGCCAAAGTCGATTCCTACTTCGGGGCTAACCCCCTTCACTTTTCTAGCAGTTGCCATGACTCCTCTCGTCGTCCAATTCTGACACCATGTAAATAATTATGATAGAGGCTTTATTTGGCTTTTTGTTGTTTAATAAATCACAATCAGGTAGCACATCAACATAGCAACCCTGGCTCTCCCACTCTCCCGAGGTCACGTAGTCCCCTACACTTCACTGCATTACCGTATATCATACAGTACATGCGCAAGCGCATTAGACTACCGTATATGACAGGTTGTACTGTTCAGTAACTTGCAAAATAGTCTTAAAAACCAACAGGAAAAACAATTGTGATAAGATTGTGGAAGGAAATTGCCTGAAAAAAATTGTGATATTTTTGCCATATCGTCCACCCCTATCTGGGACTATATTTTATAAAACTATTCCAATACATGATACAAGTGTGATTTCAAAACTTGCATTGTTAGATTGACTGGGGTGACCTTGGTAGCAGAACAGAAAATCAAGAAATTAACTTTGGTATCACAGTGGAGGATGGAGTGGAATGGGGAATTAGTTTGGAGTCTGGTTCGAAGGTAGGAAACATGACGCTTTTAAAAAGAAATTAGTTTTAAATGGTTTAATATAATGACAAAGTGTACTTTAATTTATTCTGTTGCATTATGAAAATATTTAATGTATTATTCCTATTCTGCTCAGGACGACAATGACGGAGGCATTGATTGGGGAGAAATTGTAGCAGCTCCAACAGAAATTGAAGTTTTAGATGGTGGAACCGAGTGTGAGTGCCTATTTTGTGTGTATTCAAACATGTCTGTGTTTTTATGACCTGTCCTCGCACAAGTCTTTCCGACAGAAAAGAATGCATTGTTTTCAAAGTTGTTGCGTTTATTCGTAGGTCCCGATGGCGTGGCGAGGGGAGAGGATGCCCTCACTCTATTGGAGAACCCTCAGTCACGTAGCCAGTTTATTGATGAAATAATGGAGGTGACGAATAGTGTTTCATCAAGTATTTACTCATAGATTTTTTGATTAATTACAGTAGGTTTTTTTTTTTCCTTTTGTGATGTTCAACCAATGCTTGTTTGCATTACATGAACACTATGTGCTTTAAATTTATACAAATACTACACACCTTCAGAATATAGAAGTACTATATTGTCACAGAGACAACACTAACCACATAAAATTGGGGTTAGGCAATGAAGTGACAGAGAAATAATACATTTAGGAATACATTTAAGAAATGGCAAATGTTATCAGACCGTGATAATTATTTGCAGCTTTGTATAACAAAACAATTACTCAATTACTCCAATTTACAATAGCTGTAGATTTGCATGTGCAGTAAGGCTATTTGATGGTAGATAAGATGGTAGATGGATCAAAATTTAAAATCTCACTTTAATTAATCCCCATATAAGCTATATAGTGATAAATGAATTTGCGGGTGCCTGTATTTGTGCAGCTGGAGACATTCCTGACTCAGAGACAGAATGAGATGGGAGATGAAGGTGATGTGGTAGCCATGAGCCAGTTCCAGCTGGCTCCCACTATTATCCAAGGCCAAACACGAAACCAAATCCAGGAAATGCTGACAGTAGTGTCAGACCTTCTACAGCGACTGACGTCCCTCAGAATGCAACATCTCTTCATGATCTTGGCCTCACCAAGGTACGTTATTTTGTCTTTTTTTATTGAATGTACTGATTGATACTGTGTAGTTACTGTAACATACACAATGTCTTTGTTGTGTCTAAATCCAATTAATGACAATTGAGTATAGGCATCTTTAAAAAGCAAATGAGGTCAACATTCCTTCAGCATTTGTACTTTATTTCAAGTGTAATGTGTATAGTTTATTCACAACATTCTATGAATTTTGATTGTGTATTGTGTCCATATTTGTGTGCGTCAAGATATGTTGAACGTGTGTCAGAGGCATTGAGACAGAAGCTAAAGCAGGCAGAAATTCTGGTTTTGAAACGGGCCACACTGGCTGAAAGTCGGCAGAAAGCTCTAGAGGAGCAAGCCAAGCTAGAACCTTGCATTGACCTGCTTGCAAGAAGCACTCGGGAGCTCCAGAAACTGGTACTTTTTAAGAAATGTATATTTTGTTTTCAAGGGATTCTCAGAATTGGCTGGTGGATCATTATATATATTATAACAAATGTGATTATTATATATTTCTAAAATGTAGCTTACATTATGCAATGTAAATAATAACCATCCCTCAAAATGGTTTATATTCCCGATATTAGACATATGTTTTTGTTTTATCTTTTTCAGATTGAAGCTGACATTTCAAAGCGATACAACAACAGGCCAGTCAACCTGATGGGGGTGAATGTGTAGTTTGCAGATGTTTGCCAAACATAATTTACTCACTCACATTGTTTAAAAAATAAATGATTTGATATCCTTGGGTGTTCTATGAAGTTGTACTTTTATTTCAGCTAAGGTAGGATTTAAATATTCTATTCTATAAGTTAGTGGCATGTCAGGTGTATAAAAAGTGAAGTGAAGATGTAACAACTTCGTAAAAAGGTTTCATTCATAAATGAGTAAAAGCTAGACTTAAATTATTAACAGTCCGCAAACAAGGGAACAGTAGAAGTAAACCATGAAATTGTGAAATAAATCGAATCCCCTTTTAGACTATAATGGTTGATCAAGTCTAGTTTGTATTAAATTAATGTAAACGCAAACGCTCGTGTAATTAATAGGTGAGTTTGCGGGAATAAAGCGTCGTTCAAATTGTTCCAACAAGATGACGCTCTAGTAGTTCATGTGTTATATTACCATAGATTAGGAAACATGATACAGACTATTGACTCAAAACAAACATCATGCATTTTATTACAACTGTTAGATAATACCAGTTATTATTATCGCCGAGGGATGAAAGCTTACTAGAATGTTCTACGCATGCTCTTTGAAAGCGTGTTTTGTGTCAAGCGGCGCTGCGAAGCTAGGCTAGCGAGCTAGCAATTCTGCAAGTCATGGTGGGCCATTCAATGTGGAAAGGTAGGATATCATTTTGTTGGCTAACTCGGTTGAGTTTTACAACAAACAAAGATTGTATTTAACGTCTTAAGGTGTCGTTTACATGCGGGCAAGAATAAAAAGTCCCAAGTTCCTGCGTAAGTATAAATTCAAGTGGCTGTCAATGCGCAAACATAAAGCTTGCTTTCATGGCTTGGGTTGCGTGGCTAATAGTCAGTTTGCTTGTAATTACTAGGGTTATCTTAATGTAACGTAAACTTGATGTCACGTATTGGCTTTGATAAATTACACAATAAATACACGTGAAACTTAGCTTTACAAGCTAGCCTAGCTTGTTAAGCTAACCCCAAAACATTCGCGTTCAGAGTTCAATAGTTTAGCATTTTCTTACACTCAAAGACCCACCTCCAGTGAGTTTTTATTGGTCGACATTGTCCGGAGTGACGTGTTGGTAACGAGTTTCAGGTCTGCAACTGGATTGCTAACATGTCAGTTATTTTTTCACCACTTGTTGCTAGGGAGATTGTTTGATGCTAGCTACAGCGGAAGTAGAGTCAAATAGCCCGAAGTACTTGTACGTATAGGAAAACAAGTTTCTAGATCTAGCTAAACATTACAGCAGCTGATGATTGTATAGTATATTATTATGTATTTATATATAAATCCAACACATTGGTAGTTAATTGTTAGCTAGCTGATGGTAATAGGACGAAGATAGGCGCAGCTGTCTACTAGGAGGGAGGAACCCTCCCTGCGATAGGTGGTTGTCGTTAATAGTGGGCTAGCGATCGTTCCGAGTCCCACATTCACCTTCAGCAGTACCAAATGCAGTTAGTTATCCTATCTTGGGCGGGGTGATTCATTAAGTCCTTGTTTTCATTCTCACTGGAATGCTGAATGTCCACGATTCAAAAGGCACGCTGCGGTCTTCACTTCTCTTCATGGGAGGATGCAACATTTGATATTTGCTAGCAAGTCGTTTTCTTTTTAAATTAGCATGTGCTTAATGCAGTTGTAAGTAGCTAAGACTTTGGTAGAATTTTAAAGCAATAATTATTCTAAAACAACACAGAGTCCCAATTGAATTAAAGCTTGAACTAATATAAGTTAAGATCACTGGGCTAATGAATGTCCTCTTTTACTTTCCTTAGGTATAAGAGGATGAGGACCTTATGAAGAACAAAGCCTTCAATGCCTTTTGGACAATTATTGCAGTGGAAATATCCTTCTGGAATCTATTCACTTTTAAAACTAAATTCTTCTGAAACATTTAAGCGTAAACCCCCCTGCACCCAAAATTCTAAGCCATTCTTTTTTTTTTAATTCTTCTTGATTTCAACCTTGCAGTTTGAAGTGCATACATATTGCTACATTGTATTTGGCCCCTTTTTTTGTTTTTTTAATTTTTTATTTCACCTTTTGTTCCTTTGTAAAGAAATGCTTTACTTGAAAAAGTACTTCACAGAGGGCCTGATTCAGTTCACCATCCTTCTGAGTCTCATTGGGGTGCGTGTAGACGTTGACACCTACCTAAGCAACCAGCTGCCCCCCCTGAGGGAGATCATCCTGGGCCCCAGCTCAGCCTACACCCAGACACAGTTTCACAACCTGCGCAACACGCTGGACGGCTATGGCATCCATCCAAAGAGTGTGGACCTGGATCAGTTCTTTACCACCCGCCGGCTACTAAACCAAGTGCGCCAGCTTGATCGCCTCTCTGTGCCCAGCACTGAGCTCAACACCTGGCTTGTGCACCGTGACCAAGAGACTGTGGTGTCTGCTGCCAGCCAGTCTAGCCCTAGCATCACGCTGGACAATGGGGCCAGCCTAGAGGACCTTAGCAGCCCTGACGCTACCCCGGCCATGAGGGGAGGGAGTGGTGCACCTGAATCCACTTACAACCCAAATGCAGCGGACAGCAGTGTGGGGGCTGTGGCCCCAGGTGGCACCCAGGAGCAGGGCAACAGGAATGGCAATGATGACCTCACCAAAGAGGTATTGCCAGACATGGTGCTATACTTAAATGAGAGGTAACACCTAATTGTAGCGGTCAGGAAGCAGCATATAGTGTCACATTGAAAACGAGCATTAACGGATGGTCGTTGCTAGGTCCAACGTATGTCCTGGTACTCAAATAGAAATTAGGATTGTGTTGCAAATAATGTACTGTAGTGTGTGTATATATATATATATCTTGAATCGACAAGTGCTCACCAACTTGCCTGTTAATATCGTTTGAGACTAGCTCTATTGAAATCCTTCTACTCCAGAGATATTGTTGTTGCTCAATTCTGACAAATACTTCTTGTCAGTCGCTTTGGACAAAAGCGTCTGCTAAATGCCCTAAATGTAAAATGTAATCCAAGTAGCCGTGATTGGTTACCTTCGACTCTCGTACCAGGGGGATGTTTTTCTTTATTGCTGGTTGACAACGTTCGAAGGACGTTGTCATAAAGCCATGGCCAATGAAAATTATGGGGGCATGGGATTTTGAGCTCAACTGGGCATTACTTCCGTGCCTAGAACTGCCTACACCCGTTGGATCTAGCACCAACCTTAACAGATTAGTCCTGGTTAGCAGTGAGCTATTTAAAGGTGAGAATGTATGGCATAGTAAACATGTTATATTACAATAATACAATAATAGTTTACAAACGTTTAGATTGGGCACATTCATATATTCATGCTTCATTATGGCTTTGATTCAGGTCCTTGCTCTTCAAGGTTCCTTTGAAGAAAATTAACGATATGTAAAGAATATAACCAATGATTGGTATAATAACAATATTGGTACAATATAGATTATCTATATTGTATTTATCTTAGTAAAAACACAAGGGCATCCATCATACAAATTCTATTTTTAATTGTATCCATATCAGTGTAATACAGGTTCATTTATTTTGAGTAAGCGTATGTGTGTTCACTAATGTTCACAGTTCTGCCATATTATTGCAGTGGAGTTGTGGCATACAATAAACCATTGTGGCAAGAGTTGTAATATACTGGACTTCCCTTTGGATCACAGGATTGATCACCATGGCTAAGAGATGGTGCTATGGTTGCATCATCTGACCATGTTCCTGTTACATGAGCTGTGAGCCTTATTCATAAAAGTTAAGCTCTGTAATGGACGATAAATATTTTAACCTGTATAGTGTATAACTGTGTTGTATACCCTGGTTATGAGCTTTTGTTAACCGTAGCTAATCAAACGAAGTAAGCAGCGGTTCAGTCGTGTTTGTCTGTTTCATATGGCACTTGTTTATGTTTTTCATAGGACATTGATTTGATTGACATCCTGTGGAGGCAGGACATTGACCTTGGCGCAGGCAGAGAAGTCTTTAACTACAACCACCGCCAGAAAGACGGTGAAGAGGAGAAGCCCCGCCCAGAAGAGCGTAAAGAAGGAGCTGAGGTACAGGACAGCTGGAGGAATGGAGTCAATTCACAAGAGGCTCCGTCTGTTGATGGGGAGACAGGAGAAAGCATCCCAGAGCAGGTCAGTCTCAGAACATTGCCACTGAAAGGAGAGGATGGGCGTAGCTATCTTCATCACCACTTAATTTTCGCTCTATATATATATAAAAAATAAAAAGTCACATTGCCCTCATGTAACAAAATCAAGAGAAGAGGGCCCTCTTTACCTGGTCCCTGTTTGGTCCTATGCCAACCCACCAGGGCAGTTGGTTTAATAGTTTTATAATAAAGAAGGCCATACAGCATTTGGCTATTGATACGTTTTCTCCTTTTGCAATAGTCTTCTTCTTTTGCAATGGTCGGTTTCCGAACTTCCTAAATGTAATTTTCGTTGCCTCAGCTGCCAGGCATTGGCTCACAGACGTCCTTGTCCCTTCAGGAATGTCTGAGACTGCTGGAAGCCACCTTTCCTTTCGGAGAAGAGGCAGAAGTAAAAACATAAGCTATCCTTTTCACTCATCACCTTCAATACTTGTTGTTTTGGGGTGGGGGGGCAACGTCAGCTGGCAGACGCTTACACAGATTGTTTGTGTTCTTAGTTTCCAGCCCCGGGTGTTGCCCCAGAGATCGGGACCTCCAATGAGGAGGCGCCTTCCACATCTCAGGGTCTGCCTCTTGCTCCGCCGCTGCCCCAGGCAGAGCCACAGCTGGACTTGGAGCAACAGTGGCAAGATATCATGGCCATCATGGAGCTACAGGTAATTGTCTCTTCTTTTTTTATTTTTGTTCTTCTAAATAAAGGGATGTTTTCATCTGTCCCAATGAGCATACATGAAACATAAAGAAACAAACGGCCTTTGCTGTCTGCCGAATGTTCATGATTTCGAAAGATATTACAAAATTTACAATTCATAATAATGTACAAAGACGTGTGTGTTCACTTGCTTTCATTACTCCCTCAAGAGTACATCATTAAATGCCACGGGGCCTTTACTTTGGTAATGTTAACAAACGTGTCTAATTGCATCATCCTGCTGGCTTTATGATATCCTAATGTTCCTGTGTTAATGAGTTTTGGGGATAAGTGTATGCGTTTACATTTCCCTTAACGCAAACATTCTCTTTTAAGGCAATGGAGGTGAACAGCACCTCGGGCAACACCAGTTCCAGCACTGACAGCGGCACCGAGGGAACACCCGAGTCAAACACCATGGGAAGCTTTGGATCATCTTCTCGTTCAACTCTGATAAACCAGGACGTTAGCCTTCACCAGGCCTCCCTACCTAGCTGTAGCCAAGACTTTCCCCCGCTTTTTAATCCCCGGTTGGAAACCACCAGCAGTACGCCGAGGTCCACCATGCTCAGACTGTCCTCTAGCAACTCGTCGAATATCAACTCTACATTCGGAGCCACTAACCTCACTGGACTCTTTCTCTCGCCACTTTTAAACAGCACCAATAACGTCACTTCCACCCCTGTGCTCCCCGATCCATTTAGCACCCTGCTTGAAGACTCCATGCTCGATGAGATCAGCCTGCTGGACCTTGCAATGGAGGAGGGCTTCAGCCAGGCTCAGACCTCCCAGCTGGAGGACGAGCTTGACTCTGACTCTGGTCTCTCCCTGGACTCCAGCCACAGTCCGGCCTCCCCAAGCAGCTCGGAGACTTCCTGTTCCTCTGCAGCTTCTTCGTCCTCCACCTCTGCCACCTTCTCAGAAGAAGGAGCTGTGGGTTACAGCACTGATTCTGAGGCAGCCACCGTGGAGACCGACGAAGGCGCTGTTGGGGGCTACCAGCCTGGGTATAGCAAGCTCTGCCGAATGAGCTACCAAGACCCCTCCCAGTTCCACAGCCTTCCGCAGCTTGACAACATCAGTCACAATCACACTTATAACCTGCCACTCTCCTCTGCATTTTCCGACTACTCAGAGCTTCCCGTTTCAACTGGAAAGAAGACGGTCCGTGACAAACAGAGCTCTAAGCTTCAGCCTCCTCAGGACCTGCTTGACAAGCAATCTAGTCGTGATGAACGTCGAGCACGGGCCATGAAAATACCCTTTTCCAATGAGAAGATAATCAACCTGCCCGTGGAGGAGTTCAACGAACTAATAGCCAAACACCACCTGAGCGAAGCACAGCTGGCACTCATTCGTGACATCCGTAGACGTGGGAAAAACAAGATGGCGGCCCAAAACTGCCGCAAGCGCAAGCTGGACACCATTCTAAATCTGGAGCAGGGGGTCCACGACCTTAGACGTGACAAGGCCCGTCTGCTTAAAGAGAAAATGGAGTTCATTAGCTCCATTCGGCAGATGAAGCAGAAGATGCAGAGTCTCTATCAAGAAGTGTTCACCCAGCTTAGGGACGAGGAGGGGCGGCCCTACCCCCCCAGCGAGTACTCTCTCCAGTACGGTGCCGATGGCAGTGTGCTGATCATGCCTCGCAGCATCTCGGCCACGCAGCCCGGCCGGAAGCCCGAGAAAAAGCAAAAGGACAAAAAGAAGTGAGCTGGCACATGGCATTTTTTCTTTCACTTTGCTAAATCAATAGGAAAGATTTCTGCAGATGCAAGAGGGGTTGTCCTTTTTTTCTTGAGAAGATTCTGGTGAGAAGGAAGAAAAACGGCTTTGTCGGCTACTCTCCCAGCGTTAGTTTTTCCCTGTTTACTTTTTGTTCCTGCTTCCTTCCCGGAAACCACTTTTAAGCAGAAGTTCTTTACTTGACTACTGATATATAATTAGCTTGGTTTGAGGGAAAAGGAACAAACAAGAATGAAGAAGGGTGGGAGGGGACCTACGTGAGCTATTGAAAAATTCTATTTGCTCTCAACCTTTTGCCACCAAACCACCAAAGGGGGGGGGGGGGGGAAG
>OMPB01004874.1:0-11124 GCA_900312615.1 Stylephorus chordatus | reverse complement strand
AGGACAGCACCCCCCATGTCCCTGTCTCCTCCTCATCAGACAGGAGCAGCCTTTAAAGGTGCTGTCTCCTCCTCATCAGACAGGAGCAGCCTTTAAAGGTGCTGTCTCCTCCTCATCAGACAGGAGCAGCAGGGCTTTAAAGGTGCTGTCTCCTCATCAGACAGGAGCAGCAGGGCTTTAAAGGTGCTGTCTCCTCATCACATTTCACACATTTAAATCACTCTATATCATCACAGGAGGATAATAGAGATGTTTCCTATAATAACACACACACACACACACATTGCGTTGTGTATTCACCACCCTGTACAGTACAGGAGATTCTTGCAGATGCTCTAGAGTTACACAGCACTTGTCATTTGTACAGTAGAGTACAGAATTAAGCTGTTTAAACTCACAACAAAGATTAGAATTTACTGATATGATCCTCTACAACATACGAAGCAAAAATGCACAATGGTAAAACTGCTTTACTTTTACTCTTTGTGGAGTTTTGTTTCCCAGATCTCATTTTATTTTCTCATCTTATTTCTAGCCTTGGTCTCTATTATCTCTGAAAATATTTTATTGTGCAAGTGCATCTTTTTGGGGCTACCTCATAAAATGTGGGTATTTCAAATAAAGGAAATTCCAATGGGATCTTCTTTAAAATAAGTTTTCTTTTGGGTTAAATTAAGCTCAAGCAAGATCAACTTAGTTTGAAAATGTATCACAAAACCTACTTTTGTAACCTATGTTTGTGTTCAAGTGGTGATGGCAATGAAAGTTGATATGAAATGGAACAGAAAATGGTATTTACCACGTAACTTATTCCCGAGCCTGTTCTGTCTAAGAAGATAAATGACTCTTCATGACTCCTGAGCTCTGAACATCTGTAGGTTTGTGGCCTCGCCATAGTTTTAATTAACTTTGTTAAGTGAGACATTAGAATTGTCCTTGTGTGTCCTGCTTATGGAACAAAGTGAGGTGTTGATAAGTTATAAGCAGGTAAGTAAAGCCAAGCATCTTATTTTCAGTGTGATTTCGAGCTACTGAAGACGAGAGCTGTTGGTAGCGTCTGCTGTGTTGGTGCCGTGTCATTTGAGATGTGTCTGGGAATTGCGGGACTTTGTTCCGAGTGTCTAAGCACAGACATTCCTGGAAAGCCAGAATGAATATGAGGATTCTAAGTGAATGCAAGCCATGCAGTCGCAGAGCAGGTGCTGACTCTGTAAATTAGGCAGATACCACGCCACACTGAGACACTATTGCTGTGAAAATGACAACAGAAAATCTGCAGATTCAAACCGCATGTGAATATTCGTTTATGCACATTTAACATATGAAAGGTTTGCAAATCCAGGCTAGTTCATTGCAGTTTTTTATTTATTTTATTTTTTACTTTAAGTCCAAGAGATGGCAGTAGATAATGTGTTGCATGTTTCATGATGGGTGATTTTTGCAGAACAGCTGCAAAAGAAGTTAACTGAATACAAGCTTTCTTTGTCCAAGTCGTAATGAAAAAGTTTAGCACAATAAGGTTTGGTATGGATTTCTAACAACAAAGTCCGCACAAAGTGTTATTTTTGAGGCGATTGTTAGTTTTATGATCGAAACCGGTACGTTGGAAATGATCCCATGCCATGCTAATTGCCCTGAGTTTTATTGGCTTGGTATTCTTATCATTAAAGGTAGCAGTAATGGTACAATTGGGCTACAGGGTTTCACATTTCGTCTCGCTGAGAGTGAGATGGATTGTGTCATTATCTTGGTTAATGTTGACACTGTTTCATGCTCAAACACAACAGCTGAGTTATTTGAGATTGACCCCAGGCCACTCCTCTAGTGGGTGAGTCGTCTCAAGTAGGTGAGTCCTTCACATCCTCCCGTAATCCTCCCTCCACTCTAGTCAGGAATTCTACAGGGGAGTTACTAGTTCGAAGGTTGGATGTTCCTAAACGTCTTTTAAAAGTAAGTTTGTTTGGTTTTGTCCTTGGGATAACTTTTCCTTGTATCTTGTTTAATCCAGCTATATGGCCATGTAACATTGGTGTAACATGTCTGCCAATTAGTCAAATATCATTATATTTAAAGAAGTTAAAGGGATTCAAGTAAAATACTCTAATAATGTTGTTCATAAATGTTCATTTTGTTTCATAATAAATTCGGTCATTGTAGTCCTTCAAAAGATTACTTCATAAAATTATCTACATTTAGTTTGTATATATTGTAAAAAACAAATCTGTGGTATAGTTTTATTTTACAGTAGTCTAAACATTTGTGTTTTCTACTGCTATTTGTAATGCTATATAATCTTGCAATAATCATATTAATGAACAAATTAATGACTATTTGGTTAATCAACATTTTTTCTTTTACATCTTTCTTGATTATTTTTTTCTTTTTAGTGTAGAATTCAAAATTATATTCATCCCAGCATCGGTAGCTAATTCAGAACCAAATGTTTTTTCTATTTAAATAAATCACTATTTGGCCAATATTTCACTTTTATAATATCCTAACAAAGCTAACTGATACACATAAATCTGCAAACTTAATGTACCAACTAATGACTTGACAACATTTAGCTCTTGATGGAGCCGTTGGTTAATGATCAAGCCACCAGTTTCACAAGTGTGATTTTGCCGAGCCTAAAATATGTCTCATTGCAACAGTCAGATATTATCGGAGGTAAGATAACGGTGATCAGGTGATGTCAGAGTTTCAAAACATGCAGTCACAGGAAACTCCCTAGACTGGAGTGACATGCGTGTGTACTCATTCTTGAGTAGACTATGACTTACCTGGACTCTGGGATCAAGTCAGAGCCATGCATTTATGCCAAACATTTCAGTCATTATTACTATTATTATTAATGGCTTCAATCTTTCTCTCTGCAACAGATGGAAGACCTGCAATTCATTTTCACAGTACTGATTAGAAATGTCTTATTCAAAGATATTTTGTTGAATCGAGTTTTAAAAAAATAGTATAAAATCATGAGCGTTGGGATTCTCTAGGAAAAGTCCACAGATAATCTTTTGACCATACTCAAGTTTTTTTTTTTTTTTTGTCATTGTACATGGCATGCAGGGGTAATGAAACTAACAAACAAAAGTGAAAACAAACAAGCAAATGCGATGCCAACTGAAAATTTAAACGTTCCAGGGCATGGTGAACCCGGATGTCACCTTTTGTCTCTTCTGAAGAACACAGAAAAACCACGACTGTCTAACATGGAGGGAAATGGGGAAATTAGTGACACTGACAGTGGCATCATCCTTCACTCTGGTAAGACGGTGCTCAATGAATTATTTCCACTGAAATAACCTTTATCTAGAGAAATGTTTTTCTTAACAAAAATGAGCTTCTCGTAAGATTTGAGCGTTGTGTTTCACACCATGGTGGGATTTAAAGACATTATTTAAAGACCTTGTTATCGGAGTAGAGAAAGTAATGATCTTTCATCTGCTCATTATGTTTTATGTAATTATGCTCATTATTAGCTCATTATGTCAGTAAAAATGTTTTCTACATCCACACTCATTTAGAGCAAAAAAAAGTTAGAAGGTAAAGTCTTGAAGGTAGTCTTGTACTGCCCATTCAACATGACATATACACTAATGTTTCATTAACATTCACAGGAATTTTCTCTTTATTCATAACTCTAAATCTTTCTGCCAGCCTCCTCTTGTCTTTTACCTTAGGTAGTAATCTTAGACACCGGCAAACAAGTGATTATATGTGCATAGTGGAGGAAAGAAAGTTGTCATTTGAGAGCTATAATGGGGCTGGGCCCTGGCAGAGATGCATGCAGTCCATTGTGCCCTGCAACAAATGTTATTTGTTGCTATTTTCTGAATGCAACCTTTGTGCAAGTTAACATTTGTCCGAAACACAATCAATTTATCCTAACTTATTAAGGAAAATTGAATTCCAAATAAATGTAATAAGTGCATATTATGTATGTTATATATGTAAAGATATTTCTGGCATCCATGTACTCTACATATTAACTTGGGGTACAATTGGAAACAATTTGGTTCATATTTACAAATAATTAGGTTGATCACTGGTCAACTGTCATGATTTTTTTTAAACTGCTGTGGATTGTATAGAATATGTATCATAAAGCCATGCAAATCAAGAATTGAGTATCCACTACCCTTCACTAATTGTAGTTTATGTCAGAGTACAGTCTTAGTAGGATTGCCTGTTTTGATTTGACCTATCAAATAAATAAATATGCTTAGAAGGGAAGTGCTGCAAAATCTATTTTCCCAAAGTAATTCCAAGCCTCTTCCAATTTCTAGAACAATAAACTGATTGCCATTAGTCACCAGTGCCAGACAGATTACATCCTTTTTTTTTTCTCTCTCTCTCTCTCTCTCTCTCTCTCTCTCTCCCTCTCTCTCCCCACGCAAGTCACGCATCTATTGTTTTTGCCAAACAGATACTGCAGTTACTGCACAGGAAAACAGGGCTAACCAAAAAACAAAACTTGATGGTAATCTACACCGCGTGCATTTGAGTCTGCCCTTGGAGAGTGAACATCGGTAGAATAGAAAATTAAAATTTTTTTTTTTTGTTATAATAGAATAGAATGCTGAAATTCCATCGACACATTATCAAAACCTGCCAGAATTCTGCCTTTATGTGACATTTGTATCACACAATGTCCCTGCTGTTGAACGTTTCAGGTTCAGATAGTCCTACGACAACGACAACCAAGGACGTAACCACTCATACCAGGGCTATGAAGCTCAAGCACCAGTCCCTCCAGGATCAGTTGGAGCTTTGCGTGTTGGAGCTGAAGAAGCTCTGCATTCGAGAAGCCGTGAGTAACCCCGGGAATCTGCCCGAGAAAGCGAAGCCACCGTAAACGATTAGTTTAAAGGCACATGTCACAGGAAAGCTGTTCTCACAGATCATTTACATTTAGGGCATTTAGCAGATGCCTTTATCCAAAGCGACTTACAATAAGTATTTTGTCAGAGGGAAATGGAACAACAATATCTCACTGTTTGGCGTAGCAAGATTTCAATAGAGCTAATCTCAAACGATACTAACAGACAAGCTGTTGAGCACTTGTTGATGGAAGGTAGCCTTTATACTATACTTTATACTAGGGCACGCTGCAACACAATCCCAATTGCTGTTCTAAGTGCCAGGACATATAGCATTCAAGGTTTTTGCTGGGTCGTGACCCAGCCTAGAATAGCCATTTTCCTTTACTGACTCACTCACTCACTCACTGACCCATTGTTAAAACACGCATGTGCGACCCAGCTTAGCTAGGCGTGCCTAGTCCTGTTTTTGTTTTTTTCCCACTGTTTTTGAAGCTGTTCTACAGGTTGCATGTCATCAGGCAAGCTGACGCACACATTAAAAGGCCACAGCAAACTGCAGAACACTGAAGAACTGAAGGGTTCTCTAACAGGAAGTGTCTTCTCTAGCGTTTAGAATTCCTGAGTGTCCTTTGGGACAACAGCATTCAAACAATTCCTGACCCTTCTCTTTTAGATGAATTGGATAGTGATAGTATGTGGTATGATGTTAAAGTAACTTCACAAATTGAGAGACACTCTGCTTTGTTGAGGATGTCCCTCTGCTTTGTTTAGTGGTTGTGGAGAAAAATGTCATGCTCAGACAATTGTTTGGTGTTGACAATTGGGCTTGGTAGTCCTGTTGGGGCATGCTTAAGTGTACTAATGGCAGGATCACATGACACCTCCCTCCCTTCAGTGACAAAAGGGTGAAGTAAGACCATGGGCAGCGCTACCTTTTATGTGCGTCTACATGTTTGACTCCAAGCAGTCGGGCGTTTGACGACAACTTAAAAGTTGTATGTTCTCATATGTGGGGTTTAGTATAGTTTTTAGCATTAGCAAATAAAAGTAGGGCCTTCTTTTTCTTTTTAACGCAGTCAACGAGTTAGTTCCAGAGAATGTGAAAGGTAATCCTTGCAAAAGCAGTATTGTGCAACAGATCAAATAACTTATGTGCCTCAACATGTTATATAGGACACGTTTTTCGGAAGGAAAAAAAAAACAAGAAGCTTTTTCAACAGTTAACTGACCAGTTAGAAATGTAGGTTTTCTAGTAACTGATTGTTTAATAATTTTGATTTGTTAACAACAGCCATGTTTGTGATATCATCTGTATACTCCTTAGGAGTTGACCGGCCGGTTGTCAGCTGATTACCCTCTCCTGTCTGGAGAGACGGCCCCTAAGGTTCGCAGACGGATCGGAGCAGCGTTTAAATTGGATGAGCAAAGCATCCCTGACCGGGCGGAGGTAGAGCTTTTCCCTTTGGCCTGGGTACATCTCGTCATTGCCACATGCCATCTGAAATGGATCTAGGTAGGAAGTTTGCATTTTTTTTCTTCACAGCCAAACATGCAACGCTCCCTCTTGTCAAAACCCACTAGGAGTCTCAACTGCACATGGTCGACGCCGAGCTGGCGCTTCAACTGAAGATATACGAGGCCGCCCGTAAACTCTGCCACGAAGGCCACCTGAATAAGGCCGTGAGGAGGAGCCGTTTACAACAGTGCAAGCGAGAGGAGAAGAGAGTCAAGGAGCTTCAGGAGTCTGCGTTTCAGCTTCAGCTTCAGCACGGCCGATCTTCACCACGGCCCGTTTTTGCTATTGCCGTTCAAGGTAAGAGCAAAATAAGATGTGCTTAAAGTGCCTTTTGAAATTTCATTTTGTTTCAGCAAAAATTGTTTAAAAAAAATAAATAAAATGCAAATGAAAACGCTAATACTGTATTTACAGTGCAGTGTTAATCAAAATCATATTCTTTGTGTACTAATAAGTATTTTAATTATAGTATTTTAATTTTAATTTTTATTCTAGAACAGGGTACCTCTGATGACAGTTCCTTATCAGATTCAGCAGTCCTTGATGAAGGTAAGATTTTGATAATTTTGCCAATAGCAAAAGGAATAATGAACATATTTCATGAATTCCAATTTGGATGTGCGCATCGCACATCTTTCAACTTCACATTTTCTTTTTGTAGCACACACACTTTAAAAAGAAAAGGTTGGGTTGTTTTTCTCTTTTCTTTAGAAGTTAACGGTCAGTCATCTCAGCCATCCTCTGGACATGCTTGTACAGAACAGCATCCTCCCGGGACCCTGCCTATACCCTCATCTCCTGCAGGTTCTGCCATCTCGTCTCCATCTGTGGCTTCGCAGCCTCGGTCACTCACGCCAAGCCAACTCACGCCGAGCCGACTCACGCCAAGCCAGCTCACGCCAAGCCAACTCACGCCAAGCCAACTCACGCCGAGCAAGCTTGCCCATCAAAGTCTGGAGTCCATGTTAAGTTTCAGCTCCAGCCCTGAGTATGAGGCTCCTCCCATTCAACACTCCCCCTGGTCGGAGTCTAGTCTAGACCAGCCTTTCCAGAAGACTAAGAAGTCCCGCTCCAGTTCTAGTAGAAAGTCAAGGTAAAAGGGAATATTTTTTAAGTTATTGTGGGTTGACTACATTTTTTATGAATGTTTTATTTGTGTACTATGTACTATGTTTCAGTTTACATTTTTAATAATATTTTTATTAATTATTTGAAAATGTTACCACAGTTATTGTGTATACTACCTTGTATCATCTCAATCATAAGTCCACTCAATCAAAATGGTCACAGAGCTCCTCTTTTCTCCATGTCGGATATTTAGTAGCCCAGCCTCCAGCCAGGTCCTACCACCCTTGGAAGCCTGCCTCGGAAACTCTTCTCTGCCGCAGACGTTTTCCCATTTGAAGTTGTCTGAAAGCCTCTCCAACAGCACCCCTTCCACACCACCGATGCGTCTCCATCGACACCTCTCCCTCCGGTAGCCTTATATGCTGCACACCTGATTAAACATATGTCAAGCCAATTACATCAATTTTTTACTTAAGCTGCGTTTCCACTGCAGGAACTTCACCCAGGAACTCACTGCGTTTCCACCGCATGAACCATGCGGTGGATTAAGTTCCGGGGGGTGGGGCTTACATCGCTGATCATTTCTGATTGGTTGAGTATGCGTAGCATTTGGAGTGTTTATAGCATAATTTTAGAAGTCAAATGATCCTCTTCAAAGTCAGACATGCCTTTCAAACATGGCCATTGCAACTTCCTGTTGTTGATATGTCTAGTACTCCAATGTTCATTTGACTTCTAAAATTATACTATAAACACTCCCATTCACCCCGATAGACTGTTGTAATTTTATTATTATTATTGGTACTATTTTATTAACTTTGGGTGCACTGTGGAGTGTTTAAATTGAGTTTGGTAGTGGCTGCTAGTGGTTACTATAAGGTTGCGCTAGCATTAGCATAAATCTACTTGGCCAAGCGCACGACTGGGTGCACGGAGCTGAAAAATGTCTCAAACAATCAGAATCATCATGGGTAAGTCGAAAATTAAGCTTTATGTCAAAAATTCTGAACTTACCCTTTAAGCATTTATGCTGAGGACGAAATCCAGCGGGAATTGTAATCGGCGACCTGCAATGACAACGTTTATGCTAAAATCTCGGCAAGCAAGCTGAACATTTTTTTTTTTACATGCCAAACAGTGCAGGGTGAAGCTTAAAAACATTTAAAACAAGATTATAAGAAAATCAAGGACCAGAATAATGGAAGCGGCTCCGGCCAGAGGACCAGCAAGTGGTTTGACCGCCTTGATGTGTTACCTTGCACATTTACATTTTTGAAGACAAATATATAGTTGTGCAACTAAATATGTGTGTATAGAGGCTGTTCTTGTAAATCTGAAAACAATGACAAGAACTCCCGCACACTGTCTCGCTTACTGCTTGCTTTGTATGGCGTATAGGTCAGTGGACTAATTTGTCTAATCTTCTAGGGAAAGTTTCTGCGGTGGAAACGTGGCTAACAATGGGCTGAAGGAACCTTTTTAATTCCTTGAAAAGTAGTTCTGGGGGGTACAAGTTCCGGGGACTTTAGGTGGAAACACGGCTTTATATTCTGTGCTATTCTTTACCCTTATGAAGAACACCAATAAGCAAGATCATTTTGCAAAACTGAACATATGTAAATGTAAAAGCTGGGAATATTGATGTGTGAGATTTTGGTATGATTCCTACAGGATGCCCAACCCTGAACCTTCATTTGAGTCTGAAAAAAGCAGAGGTCGTCCCAGATGTCCAAGGAGGCGTTTAACGGACTACACTGTAACCTTACCGGAGCCACCGGTGGTTAATCCCATAGTTAATTATAGCAACCATTCAAACTCTGAGGATAGCAATTCGGAACACTCTTCAACATCTCGTACAAGCTCCATTTGTCAAGACCTGCAATGTGATTTGCCCAAAGCAAGTCAGTATCCATTGCAGTACCAGCAGCACTCTAGCCCAACTGGCAGGCTTGGATCACCTGCCTTTCCAAGCTCTGGCTTTTACCAGAACTTCAGACACCAGTCCAGTCCTATCTTTAACAGAGGTCACTGCAGTGAAGATATGGCATATGCACTTGATCTTGATATGGCAAGGAGCTACTATGGACCCCAGGCCCCTTCCAGGAGACGGGACTACTGGTATCCAGAGCCTCCTGGGCCTCCTCAAATGGCCCAGAGGCGTGCAGCCCCAGAGACTCGACTGTCCCGCTCGCCCTCACTATGGGAGCCTCAACAGCGCTCCGGTGGCCTCCCACGCCAAATGGTCAATGAAGAGCTGAAGTCATGGCACCAGCGCAATCAGTTCAAAGGACCCAGGCCTCGCTCCCTGGACAGACAGGGAGCAGTCCGAGTAAAGAACATACCTGACTGGGTATCACCTCTTGCCCAGAATCGAAGGTACCAAGAACAGGTAAGTTAACGTCCATCTGTTTTCTATATGTCGCTACCTGAGTCTGTGGCTCATTATTTATTTTAGTTCCATCCCGTTATTTAACTTAAGTCATGAAAAAGTTGTTTATTTCTTTTTAACTTGTAGCTTATGAAACGACGACTTCTTCAGATGACTGGTGAAGACACTCCAGGGCATTGGTTTGGAGAGGACACATCTGAGGTTGTCAGTCAAGTATAAGGATGTTTGCCTATCTTACTGTTAATGTTTACATGCAAGCTGAAATTGTTCTATTTACTTTCAACCAAATGTAGTAATAAGAAAATTGTGTAATACCTGTAGTTGTATTTTGATTTAATGTTCATTTCTTATTAACAATTGACTTTGGTATAGTATGAAATCATAAAGAGTAATAGTTTATCTGCATATACCCATCATATGTATACTACTTTGTCCCATTATTCTGCTTTCAAAAAGGGTGCTCAGGTCTTGGACCAATAAACCAGATTCCAGATTATTAATAGTTACTGTTTAAGAAACACATCATGACACACTGATTGGATTTTAAGTGCTGAATTGTTTAGACTGTGCAACCTATGTAATTATATTTTTTTAAACTATGAAATTGATATAATGTAACTTAACAATCATGGCAATCAAAAGTTACCTATCTCATTTCTCTCATTTTAATTATTATTCACGCTAGTTTGTTTGGTATTTAGGGCTGATAAGTCGATTGAGAAAAGTTTATGCATATGGATTTATTCATGTTATGCAGGTCGGCATAGATTCACATTTTCAAGGTTACACTTATTATATTTTAATGCTAATATCTAATATTCATTCTGGTGTGCAATGACATGCTGTTGTCCTTAATTCATACATGTTTGATATTGTTTTGCAATCAGTGTTTTGTTTTAGCAAGATTCTCAAAATTCTTACATTATCAATGCCTCTGTATGCCTCTGAGCATGGTACGTCTTGAAATTATTGGTTTAGTTTTGAGATTAAACGTTTATCCTAAATTTAAGTGATTTAATAGAGAAAAAGGGTTTCTGTATAGTTATATTCTTTTGGTGGATTATTTGTCACAACCATGACACAATAACCTGTGTCTAAAAGAGCCCTATTTATTTGTTATTAATTTATTAGGATTTACACCACTGGACCCATCGTATTGTAAGTGTGAATTTATATATTTTCTGGCAGAATACATTTTGTATAAAATACCAGACCACATTATATTTTGTACTCTCCTCCTTACTGATTTTTACTGTTTTTTCTTATTTATTGTTTTGTTGTAGTAGTTCATTAAGTGTACATACATATTTAATGACACAGAA
>OMPB01004872.1:0-10020 GCA_900312615.1 Stylephorus chordatus | reverse complement strand
CCTCTGCTGAGTTTGTGGATCGCCTTGAGTTCATTCAGCCCAATGTCATTTCCGGGATCCCGATTTACCGGGTGATGGACAGACAGGGCCAGATTATCAACCCCTCAGAGGACCCACAGGTATAGAAGTGATTCCTGGATCCCTCCTCCTCTCATTTGAGGAAAAAAATGTTTTACACACTTTTTTATTAAATTATTCTAATGATCTATTTACCCCCAAAATTATGACTAATTATGAAATAATTTTCAAAAACCCCAGCTCTCCAAAGAGACTGTTGTGAACTTCTATCAGAAAATGACCCTGCTCAACACTATGGATAGGATTCTGTATGAATCTCAGAGACAGGTATGTGAATGTGTATGTGTTTTGACAGTTGTGTAACCCGAGGGCAGTAGAATACCACATTATACGATACAATACGATACACTTTTATTGAGCCCCTTGGGGAAATTTGTCTTGGACTCATGATACAGCTACTCAGTGGCTCCACAGAAGACAACACATTACACATTAAAAAAAACGCATACAGTAACAAACATAACAGTCTTGCATAATCACATTGCACCATCCCCCATATTACACCTATCCCATGTTGCACATACAGCGCTGCATATTGCACATCTCCCTATATTGCACATACAACACTACATATTGCACATCTCCCTATATTGCACATATATCTGTTCACCACTGGCCACTCAGATCCCACAGGGTGAGCCTTCAACTACTATCTGGCAAATCCACCGGGAGTTTTTCGTGATTTCGAGGCCTTTGCAAATGTTTCTTGCAGGAAGAAAATGAGGCATTTTCTAAAATGCGTTGATGAATGCTGCAAATATTTGCCGCTGGGTTGAATTTGCTATGAGAATCGGTCTAGTGAAGATGGTCTACTGAGACATTACCACACACAGTTTTACTGTAGTAATTAATTAATTAATTGATTGATCATTTAATCTCTGCCGCAGGGTCGGATCTCATTTTACATGACAAATTACGGTGAAGAAGGGACTCACATTGGCAGTGCTGCAGCTTTGGAACCAACTGACCTTGTTTTTGGGCAGTACAGAGAAGCTGGTAAGCTTTAGTTGTCAGCGAATATACCATGCATTCTCTCCTACAGGAAAAACGGCTTAGGATTAATATCCTTCTGATTGTCTTATTTTTATTTTTTATCGCAAATAAACAGTCTATATTTCTTTTGCTTTCCCTCAATGTCTAAATTAAAGTGGATTACGAATATTGGAATGGAGTACGAATGCAGGGTTGTTTAATCTAGCATAGTTGGTGATACTATTAATATAGTTTACCCCCTCTCCCCTACAGGAGTGCTGATGTATCGGGGCTTCCCATTGGACCTCTTCATGGCTCAATGCTATGCTAACGCTGATGACCTTGGCAAAGGGCGGCAGATGCCGGTGCATTATGGCAGCAAAGACCTGCATTTTGTGACTATCTCTTCACCACTGGCCACTCAGATCCCACAGGGTGAGCCTTCAACTACTATCTGGCAAATCCACCGGAAGTTTTTTGTGATTTCGAGGCCATTGCAAATGTTTCTTGCAGGAAGAAAATGAGGCATTTTCTAAAATACGTTGATGAATGCTGCAAATATTTGCAGCTGGGTTGAATTTGCTATGAGAATCGGTCTAGTGAAGACGGTCTACTGAGACATTACCACACACAGTTTTACTGTAGTAGACTGTGTGTGGAGCTGTATATATTCATATGTACATATGATTGTACATTCACAAGAGTTCACGGTATATAAATGTAAATCGAGTGTTCATTTTTATGTGTTTGTTCTTAGCGGCCGGTTCCGCCTACGCACTTAAGCGGGAGAACTTGAACCGTGCGGTCATCTGCTATTTTGGCGAAGGAGCGGCGAGTGAAGGGGACGCCCATGCTGGCTTCAACTTCTCCGCCACCCTCGAGTGCCCGCTTATATTCTTCTGCCGTAACAATGGCTATGCCATTTCTACCCCCACGAACGAACAGTACAGAGGAGACGGTATCGGTAAGACTGGTTTGGAGCATGTCAATACAAACTCTGCTCTCATGGGTCACATTAGATATTTGAGGCTGATGCAAATATATGAATTTATTAAATTTTATCGCAAATTGCGTTATAAGTGTTAGTCAAACATTTACGAACGCTGGTCCTATACCGATATATTTTCTGAAAGGCAGGAAATGGTGGCGAGGTGACCTCTGACCTGTGTGTGTGTGTGTGTATTTATATATATATTAATGTCTCGTAACTGAACAGCGGCCCGAGGGCCAGGCTATGGCATGATGTCCATCCGCGTGGATGGCAATGACGTGTTTGCCGTGTACAATGCCACCAAGGAGGCCCGGCGCAGAGCCGTGGCTGAGAACCAGCCGTTCCTCATTGAAGCTATGACATACAGGTTAGTACCTCATTGAGGTTGTGATGTACAGCTACAGTATGACATACAGGTTAGTACCTCATTGAGGTTGTGATGTACAGCTACAGTATGACATACAGGTTAGTACCTCATTGAGGCTGCGATGTACAGCTACAGTATGACATACAGGTTAGTACCTCATTGAGGCTGTGATGTACATGTTAGTTGTGATGGACAGGTTAGTTGTGATGTACAGGTTATATATATATATATATGCCAATATATCAGCACTATGGTGCTGCTTTTGAGACGGCTCCATAGTGCTGAAAAGACACGTACATAGTGCTGATCTAGAATCCGTCCTTAACAACAGGAATGAACAAACTGGTGTCCCATGGATAAGAACGGGTTAAAGCACTCTTACTATTTAAAATTAGTGTTTTAAAATACAAGTACATGTGAAAAAATAGAATTACACCAAATAACAGTACTTAAATTAACATCTTTATTAACAAATTAGAGGTATTAGATACTATTGGAACTATTCACACAATTCTTACACATTTGAACATCTAAACAACCACAACTCCAAAAACTATACAAATCTGAATATAAATCTCTTATAACTTCTTGAACTTCGCTTGTGTTCCATTGAATTATTTAATAGTCCCAATTCAGCAATTCATAATATTGACACTAGAGGGAGCGCCAGGAGCATACAATAGGAGTAAAAAAAAACAGGTATATATATCGGCCATATCGGAGCCCTTAGCACCCCGATATGGTACAAAATGCAAATATCGGCCTCTAGTCCAGATTAATATTTGATAACAGAGCTGTCCATTCAGCAGTCCTCCCCCGTGCCACCAGGTTAACACCCCCTTTTTTTTCCAGAATCGGCCACCACAGCACCAGTGACGATAGCTCGGCCTACCGCTCCGTGGACGAGGTGAACTACTGGGACAAGCAGGACCACCCCATCTCCAGGCTGAGGCACTACATGGGCGCCCGCGGCTGGTGGGGCGAGGACGAGGAGCGCAGCTGGAGGAAGCAGTCGCGCAAGACCGTCATGGAGGCGTTCGAGCGCGCAGAGCGGCGCCAGAAGCCCGCACCAGACCTCCTCTTCTCGGACGTCTACCAGGAGATGACGGACAACCTGACCAAGCAGCGCGAGGCCATGTGGCGGCACGTGAAGCAGTACAAGGAGCACTATCCCCTCGACCTGTACGACCAGTAGCCGGGCCTAGCGGGGAGAGCGCCAGCGCCCCCGAATTGGAGATTTGGAGGGGACTGTAGCACGCATTGTTAGATATGGATAGATTCTGACAAAACTTGGGTTTCTTCTGCACTGAAGGGAATGTAACGGGCGGTGGTTCTCACTGTATTATGTGCACGTAGGATCTGTGCCTTATGCTAGACTGCATCATAGCTGTGAATCTTTCTGTGATCACTCCTTTTTTTCCCATTGATATAAAGGAGTTTTGTGGTTATTCAAAACACTGCATTACCTTTATATATACTATATGAACAAATGAAGCAATAAGTATTAGAATCTCTGATCCTGTGCTAGAGCCACACGTGTTGCTGCCCATTAGGTTCTCCTGGGTCATTCTATTTTTTCTTCACTTTTTGGGCGAAATTAAACTTTTTAAAACTTTTAGTTTGTACTTCGGACCTTTTTAAAGAGGTCTGAAGTACAGTCACATCGGTACATGTGCTGCAGTGATGCCCTTATAAGAAATAGGTCTTACTTTGCTGTTACACCCATCTTGTAAATTGTGAAGGTATTTTGTGGAATTTGATGTGGTGTTTGGAAAGCTAATAAAAAAACAAACAGATTTCCAGCTTCTTATTTTTTCTTCATTTATTCCAAATCCCAAATTGGAGGGAAATTAGTCCAACCCCCCACCCCACCCCACCCCACTCACAAACATCGCCATAACAGCTCCTCAATTACCAACTATAATGACTTTTTACCCCCGTTTGCCCTGTGGGCAGCTTAAAGATCTCTCAATTTGGCATATCAAGAAAAGCTGTACTTCATTGGCTTCATTCAGCTTCAGGGCTGGACTGGCAGACCAGGCACTTCCCCGGTGGGCCGACATGCCTTTTGGGCCGACACAATTACCGTATGTTGTTTTTTTTGTACCGGCCCTTTTAAAACTGGACCGGCCCATTGGTTGCGTTCTTAATTGACAGTGTCAGTGACACTGGGCTGGCTGGCCCAATCACATTTAAACCATTGGCATTGGGCTCAGCGCCTAATTCATTAAACAGCGCATCTGTAAAAAAGAACGGCAGTCCTGCAAAATGGATAATAGTCCGGCAGCCCCTGAGGTGGGGTCGGAAATGTAGTCTATAGTTTTTTTTATTGGTCCAAAATATTGTCTATATACATGCATTCATGAAACTTGCTGGCCAGCTGTCAGCGTTGGGCAATTTCTTTTATGGAGGGTATATGTGACCATACCTCTCGATTACAAAATATACTACTGGAAATTTGTTGGACCCAGAAATGTTTTCTATTAACTTTTATTATTGAAATGTAATCTATAGGCCTAGTGTATGAAATTCAACTTTGTTGCCAAGAGTTGAGTGTTGAGCAATTAGCATAATTAGCCAATTAATGGCCAATAAAAGTATACAACACATTTTCTATGCTAGCCAGATGCATGGAGGATGTACTAATATGTAGTGTAATAATAATATTTATTTATTTATTCAGGGAACGTTTCACTGAGAGGAAGCCTCTCTTTTTCAGGAACGCCCTGATCACATTCACACAGTTGCACACATTCACACCTGGAACCCCAATCCACCCCTTGATGCGGAGTGCCAAGCACTGCAAGGAGGCAGTGGGTACCATTTTTTAAGTCTTTGGTATGACTCGGCCGGGGAACGAACCCCCAACCTCCCAATCTCAGGGGGGGACACTCTAACCACAAGGCCACTGAGTTGGTAATAGTGTGTGTAATTGTAGTCCAACTTACATGGCTCACCGTTAATCACCAACTTCCTCATCAGTATATTTGACTAGTTGTTGCTTTGTTTTCACATTGTTGCACACAGATCTCCCTTAACATTTGCAAAACATTGTGCAAGCCAGATTGGCTGATGCACAACCACAGGCCTTGGTTTTGCATGTTTCTGTTGCACAAGCACAACACACCATCTTCATGATGAAGTCTGGTGCAGGTCGTCTGGTCGATGGGATTGTGACTGGTTGGAGGGACTTAGTTTCATTATTCCTCTCCCACCCATACTCAATCGGCAGAGTGGAATGAAGAGCCGTCCTCCAGATGGCACATTGGAAATGGGCTCTCTTCACATTTTCCCTGAAGGCCTCTGATGTGAAAAATAGAAAATGTGTTGTAGGGCCGAGTAGACTTTTATTGGCCATTAATTGGTTAATTATGCTAATTGCTCAACATTCAACTCTTATCAACAAAGTTGAATTCCATCCACTAAGCCTATAGATTACATTTCAATAATAAAAGTTAATAGAAAACACATTTCTGGGTCCAAGAAATTTCCCTCCAATGTTGGTGTACTGTAGGGACCATAGAGAAACGTAGATACCGCATGGTCCGCGTGTACGTCTTATTTCACATTTCGTTTGTATTATTCACAATGAAAATTTGAAAACTGCATTCAATGTTCTGATTTTCACATATTTTCTACTTGGAAAATGGGGAAAATGGATTTTTGCTCCAATGTCGCAAAAAATGGGTAAATGGGGAAAATGGGTTTTTGATACTATGTTGGCTGATTTCAGACGTGGCGTTTTTCAGCTCTTTTATCAAATGTGCTGCAAATATAATGCAATAAAATAATATAATTGGTAAGCTGGGCAGAGTAGTTCACCAACTTTTTAAAAGCCATTTCAGATCAGATAGGGTGTGCTGCAAGGTGTTGTAATCTTTAAATGATTTAATCTTTAAATTAAATTGAATTAAACGTCCTGTGAAACATGTCTACTCTTTTCCTGACCCAAACTAAATGGAAGAACTCGTCAAATGTCCTTGGTCTATGGTCAAATAAAATGGAATATATTTTATACTTAGAGGATCATTTATCAATTTATCTCTCTCACTTACACAGGATGCCCTCACTTATTCGTATTAAACGATTCATCCTAGGAGTTCACCCACATCCTTTTGACTTGGTGAGTTTACAGTTTATACAATAGGCTACTACTTTTATCTGGAAGACACCGATCATCTCATCAGTCATTTATCATATTCTCTTCCCTCTCCCTCACACACACACACGATGCCATCTCTTGTTTTAGGATTCATCGCAGTGAATTCATCACAGTGGAGGAAACAATTTTGCAACGCCACTTTTTGAAGGTATTTATCATGTTTCCTCCCTCTTAATCTTCCTTGATTCCATATTACTCATTACACAGCTTTAGTGTTTTTAGGGAGTGGCACAGTTGGTATACATATTCAGGGGATCGCAACGATGGATGGTGTGTGATTGATTGTGATGGGCTGGTCCGGGCCAAAATGCCAGGCCCAAATTCTTTTGTGATGATTTTTTTTTTAAATTATATTTAATCGTCTATGGTTAAAGGGTAAGTTCGGAATTTTTGATGTTAAGCTTCATTTTCGACTTACCCGTGATGATTCTGATAGTTTGAGACATTTTTCAACTCCGTGCACCCAGTCGCACGCGTGGGCGAGTGGGTTTAGCCTAATGCTAGCACATCCCTATAGTAGTGGATAGCATCCACTACCAAACTCAATTTAAACACTCCACAGTGCACCCAAAGCTAATAAAATAGTACTAATAATAATTATACAATTACGACAGTCTATCGGGGTGAATTTGAGTGTTTACAGTGTTGTTTTAGAAGTAAAATTGACCCTCTAATTATTACTTTGTGTGGACCGGAAGTATCGCTCCGCCTACTTCCGGAAAGACGGTGCGACTGGGTGCACGGAGCTGAAAAATGTCTCAAACTATCAGAATCATCACGGGTAAGTCGAAAATGTTGTGCATCCTCTATGAAATTTGGCAGCACATAATGTTAGACAACCGTATCCCCTTACACACCAGGGCAACGGCCACTACAGAAGCTACAGATACAGGTTGAGGATTTCTCTGCTGTAGTTGGGAGGGGGGCAGTATGACATGAAGTTATTGATACCAAAGTAAATTACATTTGTCTACAGTTCAACACTTTAATAACGGGTTGTGAATGCCCTTCCAGAGCCTCTTGATTTCATGCGGCGTGCGTTGGTGGATCAACATCAGCTCTCTGTGCACACACATGTTCTCCCGATCGTACACACGAACATCAAATGTCCTAAAGCCACTGTGTTCTTGGGGAGAAATCCCCGTCGCGTTCATGCACATCCCGATGTAGACGTCGTCGATGGGGAACAGAGGAATGAGGCTGAAGGCGTGGAGCAACGGCCTCAGCAAGGCCCCCGAGATAAGATACCCGCCTCCTCCGGCATATGCTGGGTAACCTGCATCATAGAAACTCCAGGGGATGTAGTACTTGTTCCTGTGGTCCCTGTGAGGGCCGGCGTTGCTTATGACCTGGCCCATGTAGACTGTGGAGGCCTTGGTGGACTCCAGGGACCGCAGGTAGCCAAGGATGGCCGGCGTGTTGACGAACACATCGTCATCCCCGCTCAAAATGAAAGAGGCATCGGGGCAGCTTTTCAGCATCCATTTCAGGGAGGCGTGCATCTTCAGAGTCAGGTTGAACAGGGACTCGTGAAAGTCCCATTGAATCACATCTTTGAAAATCTGGGCCTCGAACAGCAGCAACAGTTGGAGATCAGGGTCCTCCAGCGAGGCTCTGCCCAGGAGAAAGACAGTGCGCACCCGGAGCCCACCCTGGTACATGCCTTCTTTCCCCCAAGTCTCTCGGATGGCCTGCCTCTGCTCAAAGTGGGAAGGAAGAGACTTGATGGCCAAGAGGAGGAAGGTCCTAGCGGTCCCTTCTTCATCAGGGATGCACTTTTGAGGCTGATCCACCACCTGGGGAGGACTGCGGCAGTTTAGGCCCTGCAAGAAGTCCTTGTGCATGTCAGGATAGGTGCTGAAATCATGCACATTGGTTTGCAAAAGCTCTTGGGTTGCCTCTCTGCAGTGAGACCATTTCACTTCAGGAATTGAAGAGGAGTTTAGCTCCTGCTCCTCCAGGGAGGCGTGTAGCAGGCGGCTCCAGTAAGCTCCGTTGTTCAGGAAGGCCCGTCGGAAGTCAGCGGAAACAGACAGATTGTAGACGAGGGGTCGAGGGACAAGACGTATCGTCTTGGAGGCTTTTGCCTTTGCATCACTGCCGTTATACGAAGGGTCAGAGTTGCTTGGGAGGTGCTGGCGAAGAGCCGGGCGCCCTTTTGAAGCATCTATATTTAAATTGTAGAGGAAGAGAACAAACACGGTGCAAAGGAGAACCATTGCGAGGGGAACTCGGATACGCATCATTGATTGGAGGAGGGTGCTGAGCCAACACAGAGTGAAGGAAAGAAACGTCGCCCCGTGCTTCTCAAGGCAGAACCACCCATCTGGAAGGGAGGGGGAAACTGCTGCTCCTCAGACTTGAGTAGAGGTTGAGTAGAGAAGATGTGTAGAGAGAAGCAGCAACCCCCTGACAGCACCTAGCAACAAGAAAAACAGACGTTAACTGGAGAGAATTATCAAGATGTATTCAAATCCAGGTGTGTGTGTGTGTATCTACAGATAGGTGATAAGTTTAAAAAAAAAAACCTGAATAAATAAGTGGAGAAACATAGAAACGTAACAAATGCAGATGGTTCCATACAGATGTACTGCAGGATACAATTAAGCAATTAACATCCCTTGAAGAAGGGTTCATTATATAGGCACTCCAGTGCCTATATAGGCGCGCACACACACACACTATTTATTTTATTACTTGAAGGAAATAGACTGTTTATTTTGCTACATGTTAATATTTAAATAAGAGCGTTGTAATTTGTAAAAGTTAAATGTTCAACATATTGTAGGTGTAGGATTTTATAGATTAGTTTTACACATTTTGCTCATTACTTCATTGTAAATGTTTGATACAATACATTATGCTAAAAAACAGTATTTTCTTTGTTATCCTAGTTTTGTGTGAGTATCATAGACTGTATATAATATGGACGTCGCGAGTGTGACGTCACCCATTGGTTTTTGCAATCGTGAATGAAGCCAAAATGAGGAGGCGGCCATATTGTTTTTTGGGAGGTCCAGAGGGAGGAGTTTGAGAGGGGCGGGAGCATAAACGGGTTCAACTCGTTCATTGGTTCAACTCTGTCCAACCAGCTGAAATCTCAACGTTTCCAGGCTAACGTCTAAGCTAAGGAAGCTACACCCATTGCTACCACCGATTGCTACACTTGGTTGCTACCGCGCCCTACACCCGTTTGAACCGTTTGAACACCCGCAGTTTGAACACTCAAGGTAAGCTTTTAAACCTGAAACTATACAATACTTATTACTGGCTTGCATATAGATAATTATTATTTCAGAGTTTTTGCCTACAACATAAAATCGAGTATATTTTAAAGACAAACTAAGCAATTGCAAACGTGTTTTTTTTTAAATTGAGTGACTTCTTCATATCTTTAACTTTCACTTATTCTCTCATAGGCAGTGTGGATCATTGGTGATCTGTAGAGAT
>OMPB01004763.1:3137-13837 GCA_900312615.1 Stylephorus chordatus | reverse complement strand
ACCCACACACACACACACCCACGCACACACACACACACACACACACACACACACACACACACACACACAGATTCCTTCCTTTATAGTTAGCTAGCTAGATATAATATTCAATAGGGGCAAATGTGCTCATCCAAGGAACCTGGTCAAATCCCTACCTTGCACTTACCTGCAACTAGAACATATCTTATTGGGGACAACTGTAACAACGCAGATCAGTATGGGCGAAGGATTGTAACCCCCTGTAAAAAATGTTCAAGAATCCCTCCAGCTCCCCACCTCCCCCACCAACCTCCATTGGCCTGCGTTCTATCTGCCAAACAGCCTCTAGCTCAAAAGGGCCAACCTGAGTGCACTTTAGGGGCCACATAGCCTTTGCACAAGCACACATTTTGAGGTGTGTGTTCTTCGGAGGTGAGGAAGGCGTGGCCTGTCAGCACGGGCAGATGGCAGAAACGTGTGACCGGATCTCAGGGCGTCCCGTCCCATTTATAATCAATGAGATGCCAGCTGGTGTGGATGGTGCAGGTGGGTGCTGCGGGGAATTACGGGCAACGGTAGGTGAGCTAGTGGGATGTCTGACACTTTTACACCAGATTGCTTAAGTGCTTGCCACACCCTGATGACATCCCAAAGCAAATTCACACATGTTTGGGGGAGGTCCTTTATATTAGAATAGTAACAACAACAAAAAATGCTAATCACAATACATTATTAAGTAAATATTCAATAAATAATAAAACATATTAAATATAGCAAATATGATCACATTAGTAATATTAACATTAAAGGTGCTGTCTCCGCCAGTTCATTTATGGCAAAATTTAAAAATTATGCGTATATCTGGAAAGTATTTGACAGTAATCAGTGACATGAGATATTTGACACATCAATGACGTAATTTGAGCATCTGTGTGGAGCAGGGGCCAAAAACGGGACAACCAATCCAATGTGAGCCCTTCACCTATGATTGGACGACCCATCTGTCAGTCAAACTGCAAACTCAATGTGCACACCTTAGGCGCGTGCATTCAAATGTGATCATGCGCCGGCGGTAGTCATTCGGAGACATGGGGCTCTATATTGGTGAACCAGGGCACAAGCGCTAACGCAGGCGCAAAGCGCTAACGCAGGGCACATTGGGCGTGGCCAGCGCAATGTTGGTATTTCCGTGACTTTAGAAACGACAGCGCAAGCCAGCGCAGTTGTAAAAGAGGTTGGATTAAACGGTGGGTTTGGTTTCATTATGGCCAATCAGAACACCTGTTTTCCATCCCTTTAAATGCCAGTGCGCCCAGTGCAACAGACTATTTCCTCATTTCCTGACATGGAAGATTTAGAACGGCAGCGCCAAGAGCGCTTTTCAAAAGACGAGAGCGATGTATTCTATTATGTTTTTCAAAAATAAAATGAAACGTTAATCAGAAATGATGAAATGCACTGACTTTCTGAGGGCTGTATTATATACAACCCGACCTATCCAAACATCTGAAACGCATTTTTAACATTCCAAAGGTTCTCTCGATCACTGATCTGGACTGGCACTAGAAAAAATATGGTTAAAGCACGTTGTGTAGGTGTTAGACAAGACTGGAACAAACTGCATTTAAAGTCAAACTGATGGTCGGCTGGCTAACACCGGCTACCAAACTCAGGGTAGGCTATGTTGAAACGAGCCGGTGGCGAAGAAGGCGAGGGCTGCTGTCACTTTGACAGCGACAGGGAGCGCACAGGGGCCGGGTGGGTTTCACTCTATGTCCAGAGCTACGAGCCAGCAAATATGAGCGACAACCTGCCGGGAGACGTGCAGCTTCTGCAGGCACTCCTCCTCGGACAGGTTGATGTAAGATATATAGTTTCGGTAAACGAGTTCACGGTAACGCCGAGCTTGGCATCCTATTACGTACTCCATTTTCTGGAGTGCAAATGAAAAGAATAAAACAATTTCACATAAGATATAAAATAATAAAATAATGTGCACAGTAATAATGTGCACAGTACACAAACATCTATTTTTTGAACATGTGTATCTTACTGAACAGTAGAGATGAACAGGGATGGATGCCTTCAGTCTTGTCGTGTTCGTAATTTCGTGCATTGAATAAGCACAAGCTGTGGTTAAATACTTTTACAGCTTGCAAGTTACTCATGGTCATGGTCAACGCGGGTAATTCACAATATCCACAAAACATTATGGTGATTCCAGATAACCCTGTGTTCATATGTGTACTGCGCATCAATAAAGCCACTAAAATACACATTGCGCCTTGCGTTTGCGTTAAGAGGTGGTCTGAGGTGGTCTAAACGCAAGCGCGTTATTTAACCTAAAAATACACCAAAATAGCACTGCGCCCGTCTGTTTTCATTGACACACCCCCTATTGCGCTGGCCAACCCACAGTAGCGCAAACGCGTTTTGCAAACGCACGAAAATACCAAAGTGGGCGCTGGCAAGAAATATTCACTTAAATAATTTAAATCACTTAAAAAATTTAACGAAAATACCAATTAGCGCCTTGCGCCCTGCGTTAGCGCCTTGCGCCGGCACCAATATAGAGCCCATGGAGCGAGGAGTCTGTTGTGGGGGCGTGGTTTCGGGGCCATCTCTGATTGGGGAGGGGGCGTTGCTTAGACCGTTGGTGGATTCAAAATTGTTTCTAAGTGCTGAAGAGGCAGCCGGCGGAGACAGCACCTTTAATAGAAGCATGTAAACCCCTTCTAAACACATAAAGACAATCTCATATAACACTGAGATTCACAAGATTCATGAGATTCACTTCTCTTAAAATGTGTGATACTTGTGCTGACACACCACCATCAGTACTATTCGATGCACCGTGTCTGCTGCCCATCCAACAGGTTAGCTGTCATTCATTTCCCTGTCAGAGGAATTCTCCAAAAACAGTTCTCAGTACAGCACACACCTTTAATTTTTTATTTTTATTTTTATTTATTTTTCTGCAGAGGCACTTAAAGAAAAAAACGGCAAGGTCAGAAAGACAAAAATAGAGCAGGTGACATGTAAGTGGTGTGACAGTGGCTCACCTGTAGTAGATGACAGGAGGGTTGGCCTTGGTAGCACAGTGGAACCTGACAAGGTTTCCCTCCAGAACAGGCTGTGGCTCAACAGTGAGGTTGACAAGAGGCAAGTCTAGACAGGGAGAACAAATGTAGACCAAAATTAAAATGCAGACCTGTAACCTTTAATTTGCCTAAAAGTGTAACTACACATACCATTTCTCGCTTGACCATGCCTCCTTTTCGAAAAAAATGCGTTCATAGTCAGAGGGGCGGTACATAGCAATTCCTCGTTAAAACACCAATCGTTTTGCCTCTTGCCTACCGTCCCACCCATGTGTGACGTCAGAGCGGAGGAAAACCTCCGCGCCTACGTAATTATTTCAATGGCAGAGTTGAACCTATGGCATGAAGAGCCAAATTTACAGCACATATATATATATATATATATATTTCACAATAACTAAGCCTAATACACCAATTTACAACCCCAAAAAGTGGTTTTAGGGTGTAGTTACACTTTAAAAATGCAGTTTACATGAGTTTACCACAGTTAACATATGCTTTGGCATCTGTGATTTACAATAAGTCAATCTGTTGCAAATGAGTCAGTGATGATTGGACCTGTCACACAACCGTAGTAATACCCAAGTATTTAGAATATTCTTTGGAGAGGTTCTGATTGGGTGCTGATGTAAACTCAAAGATGTGCTTTATTTATATATTTTTAATTACAAAAAAACAAAAAAACAAAAAACATTTAAATATAGAAAATAAATTAAATTTAAATAATGTTTTCTTAATTGTCAACGCAGATCCATCAGATATTTTCTTTACTGACTTTTTCTGGGGTGGGGGTGCTGGAGCCGGGCCAGATGTCTTGTGGTTTATATTTGTCTAAAGTAAATCAATACATATCAGTTGATTGTTATGATATAGGAAAGATGAAAAAGCAACATACCATGCAAACAAATAAGTTAATTTTTTTTGCATTATTTGTTGGGAGAATGCACAAGAGGATGTAATTATGCAAATGGGTATGTTGTCGAGACTTTGGATCTCACAAAAAACCTTTTTAATCCAAAGTCAATACGAGTCGCAAGTAATAATGTTATATGTAGACATTTACAATATTGACCCGTTCCTCAAACTCGTGTGTTGTGAACGCAATCAAATACCACATCACTAGGCAAGACTTTCAAATCTTCTTTTTACTGCTGCTTATCTAGTTGAGCTGCAAAAGCACTGCTGACATGAGCAGAATTGGTGAGGGGGGACCGGTTTAAAGATGCTCACCACTCTCTTGGTCTTACAATTTGTCGCAGGCAAATACCCAACTTGATGGAAATGTTTTTTGATTCTCAATGGAATACCATGTATAATGCATACAGTAGGGTATGTGCCTCCCTTTGGAGGTCCCATCCAGTCAAATCAACAAACAGCCAATGCTTCTTTACCACTTGGTTGACTTTCAGTTCAAATACCACCTTCAACTGAGGTCTTTGCTCAGCCAGGCACACACGGGGAGCAGCGGCTCATGTACTGTAGTGCCCTGTGAACCTACTGCTAACAAACTGCTGCTGTAGCTTTGGGTTTGTGGCGTGGTCTCTGGGAAGCTTCTACAGACAGGAGTTGCCAAGTGAAGCCAAGCAGAAGCATTTCAGTGGTGGGCCATTACCATGCCAACAAGCTCACTTCATATTTTACTAACTACAGCAAAAAAAAAATGTGTATTGTTAACTTGTGGAAGGTGTGAAGACAATCATTTACAGTATGCTTCTTTAAATCCATTTTAAGATACATCCAAGAGTATTTATTCTATTGTTCAACAAATACCAACTTAATCATTATTGTCATAGTGTAGACAGTAAGGGTTTTCTCTTTTAGTTACATTCCTTGTGTGAGAATAAGAATTCTTTGTCAGTCTTTTGAGGTAAAAAAGAAGGTAAATATTTGTTTTTATCTCTTACTCTTGACAATGTGTTATGATAATAACATTGGGCCTCATTTACTAACAGTATGTACTGTATGCACGAATCTGTGGGTAAACCGTGTGTATGCACATTTTACACACAAATCTGGGATTCATTCATATTTTCTTAACTGAATTTGTGCTTACTCTGCGAACAAATTTAGAACTGCCTCAGACCATACACACAAAGAATGAAGGTCCCCCTTTTAACTAAATGCATAGCATAAAACCGCATTCATAAAAAAAAGGAAAAAAAAAAAAAGGCTTTAACAGACTACTGTAGCGGACATTACATATAATATGTAGACATAATTCACCACAACCTGTATGCAGGGACTGTTACACGGGCTGTTAAATTATGTTAATTTCAGCGTTATATCTAACACAGACTGTACACTACACTAAATGGGACTGGTGCCCTGTTAGAGTGTAGAGTTACCGTGGCTCCCGTTTTGTGGGTCTTGGATTTAGATTGTGGCAGTTAAATAAACGACACACGGCTGTGCTGTCAAGAGAGAAATCTTTGGTTTGTTCATCCCAGCAACTTCTACATTACATTATTTAAAACCGGTAATTTACTAATGCATTGGCCAAATTTATATAATAAACATCAAATTGATGCCTCATCTTCATCCTCATCAATTATTGTCAATATTCAACTATAAAGACTGAGTGTCCCCAGTCCTATAGCTAACAATGGAGTAGGCCTATATGAGAATTTCCATATTGAAAACCATTGTCACTCCAGCAGAAACACTACTGAAAAGTGTGCTTCTTCTGGCTTTAATGTCTTCGCTGGTGAAATTATTTAGGGGCCATGCTTCACTACAGCTTTCTCCATGATACACTCGCAACAGTTTGAGAAAGGACCACAAACTGTTGGGGAGTACCTTATATAGAGACATGGGGGCATGGCAGTATGCTAATTGCAAATAGTGGACACACGCCTGACAATTTAGAATGATTCTGATTCACTAACATATGCACGGTGTTAAGAACAAAATTGGCCGGTGCGCACATGTCATGAATCAGACGGTGATTTTGCACACGCACTTATTTTCTGCGCAAAGTAAGAACATTTCTACACATATTAGTGAATGAGGCCCAATTAAATCATTATATTACACTAGGATCATTCAAATATAGCGAAATCAAAAAGGCCATCATAGGAACATTACTCTTCAAAAAGGTATAATTCTGACTGAATGAATGAATAAAATATTATTACTTTATTGTAGGGAAAATACTTCCAAAGACTGGTATGCAATAGGCAATGATTGACAGTTCCTGAGTATTTTTTGAATTGTTGTATGAAAAAAAAGGGGGGAAAAAAACAATGTTTAAACAATGGGCCTCATGCAAGAACAATTTCGTATTGTTGTCGTAAATTTCTCTTACTTTTTCCTACGATGAGTTAGTATGCGTGTGCCATGCCAGATTCAACAAATGCTCCTAATTTATGACCTGCTTAAATTATGAATGCCACCTGTGCATAAATGAGCAAGCGTTCATGAGAATTGTAAATTACCATAATTAACACCCAAATAATACCATATAAGGCTACGTGTTCATTCATAAAAATGGCATCAACAAGAAGAACTTTATGAGTTCGGAGATTGAAGTCCTACTTTCGGAGAGCAATAAAAGAAAGGAAAGTCTATACTTTTTAACAGCAGTGGAATTAAGGGACCTGCTAAAGCCAATGAATTGGAGAAAATAGTGTTGTTATTGCCATGTCACCTGAGGGTGACATTTATTTAACTGAAATAAAGAAGAAATGGTTCGATATGAAAATGGCTTCAAAAAAATAATACTTCCCCATTTACCTATTATATACAGACAAATTAACAAATTAGTCCATATTTTAAGTGGTTTTGTTGTTTGAGATGGTCATATTGCAATGTTAGCTTCAATAGCCATTTTAAATTAATGATAATGTAGAAGGTGCTGGGATGAACAGACCAAAGATGTCTCTCTTGACAGCACAGCAGTTTACCTTTTATTCAACTGCCACAATAAAAAATAAAAAAAACAACAAAATGGCGCTGGTCGTGATAAGGTATCATTCCGTTAAGCTCGTGCAAGGCGCGAGTCCATTTAGCGCAGTGAATAGTCTGGACAGTGTAACATACAGTAACTCAACAGTCCGTGTTGGATATAACGCTGAACTTAACATAACTTAACAGTACGTGTAACAGTCCGTGTTGCATACAACACAAACAGGTTGTGGTGAATTATGTCCATGTTTATATAGTGTTGTCCGCTACAATTATATTGTTAGGCTAGGTCTATATGAATACATTTAGAATTATATTATAATTTTAATTGCAAAGTCATACAGGATAATGTCAACATAAATATGAATTCAAACTCAAAATTGCTTCAAAGTAATGAAATATACTATTCATTATAAAAAAAACCTTGGTTTGGATAACAGCGGAATATTTACACATGATTCCTACAACAGGTCTGGACCACTCGTAAATTTTGTTTGTATGTAAATAGAAAATTCAAAATACAAGAAAATTGGTGAATGCGCAAATTCTCCTAAATCACTCGTACACGCCATTTATGAACGAATCTGTTTGTACTAATGGTTCTTGCATGAGGCCCATTGTCTCCAAATATTCTGTGTGCATCAGCTTTACTTCTGGTGCCACAGAGTGTAATAGAATGATCTGATACTTGTGTTTTGCAACACAACAGAAGATCAGCAATATCTAACACTCCAGAGAGTTGATTTAATAGCCCTTGACATCCATAATGCCCAGCAAGTTAGGATAAAACATTACTACCACAGCCATAGATGGAAGTCACAGCAAGAATTGGCTCCTCCACGCTTCACACAGCCCTCCAGATGCTGCTGTCTGCTGTGCAAACATTTGCAATGAGAAGTTAATTTGGAATGACATTGAATAAATACTGAATTGCTTGTGGCCCTCAAAGTGCTGTGGTGCACTTTTTGCAGTTGACACAAAATAAAATGTACTTTGTGCACTTTTATTTTTTTTTAATACAACTATGTTGGAAAGAGAAGCTGCTATAACCCATAACCCTCTTCATAACCCCTACCGGGGCCCTTCTGTGTGGAGTTTGCATGTCTGCTCACTTCTAAGTGGATGTATGTATGTTAGTACGAGAAAGGCAGAGATACATGCGCAACTATTTTCTGAGTGAAAATGAGGCCAAAGAAAATACAACTTATGCCAAATAAATAGAATAGAAATAAAATGTCCTACAAAACTACAACAATAAGCATATACCATCAAATAACACACACTTGGTAATTGCGGTATGGAGTTGTTGTTGCTGGAATGTGAAGCGATAGCCAGCAGGATGACGACAAAATGGAGAATCCCAGATCCTTCACTCGTCAGCTAAGTGGGAGTGGGTCTCTGGTTAGCTCAGCGAATAAACAAACTTGCGTCCAGAGATAGTCGACTTTTTAGAAATACGAGGGAATCGCTTGCCTCTTTTCTTTTAAAAATGAAAGAAAAATTACACTGCTTGACTTGCAGTAAACAAAACAACCAGTGAAACTTAGTAATTAAGCAAACGCCTCTTAATCTTACTCTTAACCGTGGCCAACAGCGAGGTCGGTAAACGAGTGGGGGTTGGTCCTTTGTTTATCGTCTTGAGATCTCAGTTCTCTTATCACTCGGTGTTGGCTTTTTATTGAAAAGATGATGTCATGGGTCACGTCATGGGTCATGCCAATTTTGTGGCCCTGGTTTTAAGGTCTGGGTATTACCCTGAATAGGTTTCTGGTGACTGGGTACCTATACTGAGTGAGAAAATACATTGTGAGATAACTGATTAGTTTTTGCTTTTGTTATGGCTAACAAAGCAATTGCAAGAAATTGAAAGAAATTGCATATATGGCCTTGTTTGCCTGCATAATTTAGCTGCATGCTGTCTTAACAGTGCCTATTATTCCTCTGCCTCTTACATATTTTAACGTGTTTTTCCTAAGGCAATATAAATGAAACACTAATTTTTCCAAAACCAGTGTTTTGATAATTTTCAACATGTGCACAAAACCACACAAAAGTTTGTACACATTGCAAATACAAATTGTAAAACAAGTCTTGTAAAATTGTCTTGCCCAATGAATTACATGAATCAACACATCTGGATTTAATGTAGACTCTCCTTGCTTCAGTCAGTAAATCAAAGACAATTGAAGCCTAATATACATCTATCTATCTATCTATCTATCTATCTATAATATAATGTGCTGTATAACAGTTCTATATTTTATGGTAATGCAATATGAGCCACATGTTAAGTGGCGTTATTTGGTAAAGTGTCTGAGCAATAAAAACATAAAGAAATAAAAACAGACAACACAAGCTTGTTATCTCTTAGAGGTCCTTTTATTTTGAAGCTTCTCCTCTTTTTCGACAATGAGCTTTTGGAATCAATGCACAAAGGAGCCACAAGGCAGAAAAAGTCCCCAGGTAATTGTATGAGCAGGAGACGCATGGAGGGTAATTGCTGAGAGTGGGCGGAGCGGAGCATGGGGCCAAAATAAATGCACTTCTTCTGTTTATAAGTACTAGCCAGATGCAGACGTGTGGAGCCCACATTATTATCTGCAGGCCCTGCACGACCTCACACACACACACACACACACACACGCGCGCACCTCTACACTAATTCACCCACTTGTGTAATATTATGGTTGGGATGTTAATCCACCCCACTCAAATTTAGTGACACAAACAAAAGTTGTAACCTCTGGACCAGTGGTGAGTCAAATTCCCCCTACTATCCTGATTTGCGTTTGTAAAGCTCACAGCATTTTCATTTACATGTGAAAGCCTCCCCTAGACCTCAAATAACAAAGCATCCAGTCATTAACCTGCACTCCCATGGCAATTTTCATTGCTGCTTACTGATGGAGTGAAACACAAAACGTTTTCTGTTCTACAGGAAGTTTAGGCTATTCAATTCTAATGTAAAATAAGCATTACATAAATCATTTGTTGGATAGGTGTACACTATCACTGAGAAACCAACCAACAAGGTAAACAACTTCATGTTTTCTTTTAGGCTAAGGGGCATGTTTTGTATATCCGAGACACATTCTTTGAGAATAATGCTCTATAATGCATCTATTTTAGCAGTGGCATTTTTCTATGTAAAAAAAATGTTGGGGGCGCCAAGTTACCACTTCAATAGATACATACCAGGAAAACGACAGCACTCTCTCCTGCTACCGATTTGCTACCGAACACGTCAACAGACAGCGCTGTCCATGGTTCTGAAACAACAGCTAAGCGATGGACACATGTATCTCAGCCAATGGTTTTGTTGTTTTTGCTATTTTTCTATAGATACATAAAGCTTAAACAGAGCGGGCAAATACAAATACTAAGCCCCCTTAAGACCCCTTATGCTGCCGGGCCCGCATCATGAGTCCATGCAAGGCTCCGCAAAACACTTTTAACAACACAGTGGCTTGCTTCTAGCAGGTGTTTTACACATACACAGAGGAAGGGAGAGAGAGAGAGAGAGAGAGAGAGAGAGAGAGAGAGAGAGAGAGAGAGAGAGAGAGAGCGCGTGTGTGTGTGTGTGTGTGTGTGTGTGTGTGTGTGTGTGTGTGTGTGTGTGTGTGTGTGTGTGTGTGTGTGTGTGTGTGTGTGTGTGTGCGTGCGTGCGTGCGTGCGTGTGTGTGTGTGTATGTGCGTGTGTGTGTGTGTGTGTTTGTA
>OMPB01004458.1:1851-16268 GCA_900312615.1 Stylephorus chordatus | reverse complement strand
ATAGAGAGAGAGAGAGAGATAGAGAGAGGGGGTGGAGAGAGAGAGAGAGAGAGAGAGAGAGAGAGAGAGAGAGATGGGTCGGTGGATGGGTGCTGGTTAATGATGGGTTTTCTATAATTCACTCTATATAACTATGACAAATGTCTATCATGTGATTGAAATGATGGTGGTTTAATACGTCAAAGAATCTTATTGTGAGGTGGGGTATACAACTTTAACTCCAGATTGACCAATGGTTACGCATGGAGGTCAGACGTAAAACGGATGGAAGGGGAGGGTAGAGAATGATGTGCGGACTACTAGACCAATCACAGACCGTGTAATGTTAAAAAACAGAGACGTCAGAAAAGATAATAAATCTCTCCGCCTCCATCTCAACGCCCGAGACTTTTCTCGACACAAAAGCAAAATGTCCGCTGGTGTTCGGATGTAGGGCTGCTCCGGGTCTGCAGTTTTAACAGTAAAAAAAATAATAATGCCGTTTTCGCCATCGAGAAGCAACCCTGCACTCGCTACTCATGAGAGGGACAGTAAAGTCTTATTGGCAGAAAATATCTTAAATAAAATTTTTACCATTTTCTAATTACCTTTACTCCGTATGGTGGATCATCGAATGTAACTAGCATGTACCTGTCGCCTCTACTAGCCGGGTCTCGAGCACGCAGCTGTCAACAGAAAACCATAATAATGCATATTAATTCGAGCGATCTTGCCTAGCGGAACCTAAGCTGATCACAGCCATGTACGTGCTGAGAAAAAAGGGGTAAAATCAATCCTTTACCTTCATAAAGATTTCAACCGCGCCTTTAGCAATGTCCAGATACGTCGTACCCAAATAAGTGCGCTGATTCATAGACGCGGACGTGTCTAACAGGAAAAGTAAAATAGGCATTTTAAAATCTAGAGTCACAAGCTATATGCTTTCTAAAATACCTATTATCCACATGTGGCCTATGATGCGGCTAGGGCGTTCACGCATGTGTGTAATATTTTTGTTATAATCGGACCCCCCAAAAGAGGGTCGTACAGCCAGCCCGTGCCGCTGCCCTCTCTATAACTGCCTTTCCCCAAGCACTGCCTAGGCTCGCGCTGTTGAAGTTCTGTTCGGAACAGAACGAAACGCCTTCGCGCGACCGTCCGCGTGGTATTGGCTAAGCCCGCGCACAGTGGCCACTCCCCTGCTGGGTATAAATATGTAATGAGATCGAGACTGGTTTCTTATCTGCGCTGTAGTTCCCACTCGACGTGCGACGGAGACCGTGAACAATGTAGGTTGCTACGGTTCTTTTGTTTCATTTTTGCTGCAACAACCTTCGTGCTTATAAGGTGTCGTACGGTATCAAGCACGCGACCGGCATACATACATGCACTCAAATAAATAAATAAAAATAATAAAAAAGGTCAACCACAGCCTCCCTCATCTCTATTCGATCTTCCCCCAGCCTTCCCCCTTCTGAGCTAGCCGTGCACAGTACGATCGGTGGGGGTGGGGATCATAAGCTTTATAAAAAGATTGGGGTATAAGCATTTGGATGGTTAATGGTTTAAGTGCTTGGGAAGGATGCAGGATCTTTGTAATTATGACGAAACCACGTTCAATAATTAGTGTTTGTTTCTAGTTGATATATAGACCATTGCGACGAACTCTCTCCACTTGACAGAGCCTGTTTACGTAGACGCATGTTGCGAATTGAATTTAAGATGAACATACTGTAGTAAGTTATTTACATACAAATCCTATTTTTTGCATATTCAAGATTGGATTACCATTGGGGATAATGAACTTGATTTTGCATAAGAAACGCGGTGTTATCAGCAACTGTTTTCCAAATTGACGCACGAAAAAAAATGCAACAATTGTTCGCAAAACCCACTATACTTCTGTATCATGTATTTACTAGTATCCTTCCTTTCTATTGACGTAATGAGTTGTCTGGCGGAATGTCTTCGACCTCCGGTATCCCAGCATTCACTGCGCGGCTGCAGTATATTATTGACAAAAGAAAAAGCGAGAGAAACAAAACAGGGTGGGATCAGCAAAGGATTTGTGACACAAAATTAAGCTGTGTATTGACAATAACAAGGTAAAACGTAATTCCGTTCTCTGTATATATTAATTGGACATTTAAGAGTTTATCGCATTCGGAATCGGGACTGTGGCAAGTTAGCGATACGTATGACGTTAACTGGCTACCAGCTGTGTTTTCGTACCCAGCTAAGGTCCAATATAAAAATATTAGCATTACAATAAAATTGTGATTCCAGTATTGTGAGTGTTGTTTCTTAAAGGAGGCACGGGTATCGTCAACGTTTTAGGGGTGATTGGCACATACACAGTGATGTAGTAACTATGCTTAGCCTGAGGGGTAAATATTGTTGTTCAAAGTTATCAGGCGTTACTCACTTGATGCTATATCGATATTTTATTTATATCTATCTATCTATCTATCTATCTATCTATCTATCTATCTATCTATCTATCTATCTATCTATCTATAGGGTTAACAATCAGAGTATATATATCAACATTTGGTAAATATGTATGCTGTCATTGTGATATTACCTCGTGTTATTACTAGGTTAGTAAAACCATCCAGAATAAAGAGGCTTCTGTATTGCCATTGCTATACGTAGTTGATATAGCGTCTCTGGTCTCTGTGCGCCAAGATCCAATGTGTTGCGACACCACAAGTATGTTACCCAAAGTTCTTCTGTCAAAGAAAATACACGTGACTAACCACTTAGCTGTTGTAGCTAGTGTGTTTTAATTTTTTAGTGATATGTTGTATTATTTTAATAATTTACCTCGAACTTTCCTAGCAAAGGCTGGAGAAGTATTGTTTATTGTTTATTTTGGATCCCCATTAGTCACCATGGTGATGACTACTCTTCCTGGGGTCCAGACATACAAATATAACATTAAAAACATTATCCAGCACACAAATATCTAAAAAAACAACAACAACAACACAAAGTAGAACCAAGTGTGGGTTCACATCCTCTTCTGTTTATCCTAGCAGTACTCAGTGTCGTGGCCCAAACGAGTTGAGAGAGCAACGACTGCCGTTTACGCCAAGAAGGAGATCACACATCTGTACCGTTTCTGGAGAGAAGGGGGCCCAGCTAGACAGCGGACGGGAAGGAGGAGAGAGCTCAGCTGGAGCCAATGCAGCACCAGCAGCAGAATCGACAGCCTGAGCTCGCGGAGGGAAGCCTTCCTGTGTTTGTGTTCCCCACAGAGCTTGTCTTCTACGCAGATGAGCAGACGTCTCACAAACAAGTGCTAACACTCTACAACCCATATGAGTTCGCCCTCAAATTTAAAGGTCAATAGGAATAGTCAAATACAATCTGAATATTTTCCAACATGTGTAATCTATTTACATAATCAGATTTTTTTTTGTCTCTCTCAGTGCTATGCACAGCTCCCAATAAGTACACTGTGGTTGATGCCACTGGAGCAGTTAAGCCACAGTGTCGTGTTGACATGTGAGTATTCACTGCAAGCGAGGCTTATTTCCATTTATATCAGTAACAATTGTCTATTCTACTATTAGTATTTCATCATGGCCTAAGATTGTGTCGTTTATTTTAATCTCGTGTTGTGCCAGCTAATGTCTCTCTTTGAATACGCTCAGAGTAATCAGACACAGGGACGTGCGATCCTGCCATTATGGGGTGTATGATAAGTTCCGGCTTCAGGTGTCGGAGCAGAGCCAGCAAAAAGCCCTGGGTCGAAAAGAGGTGACGGCCACTCTGCGACCCTCAGCCACACAGGAACCACTTAGTCCCCGGCCTCAGGAGGAAGAGCGCAAGCTCAAAGAACAGCTGGCAGACAGCGTATTCTTTGAGCAGACTGCATTTCAGACCGGTAAGGCAGAAGCAGAGAAGCCACTGTTAAAAGTACCTAATTCAGTGTTCTTCTATTTCCACTTGGGGGCGTCAAAGGTTCCTATATGGTCTTCGAGAAACCATTCTATTTTGAGTAGATTGAAGATAATAAACCATTCTTTCTTGCTATATGTGCTGGAAGTCAATATTTAGGATTCTGAATAATTTGCACTTGGTCTAAAAGGTAAACCTGTTTTGTCTCTAGTGTAAATTCCACGTGATTGCAATTCAGTGTAAAATCTATTTATTATTAACACCTTAAAAGGATTTATCAAGCATATATCATTAAGAGATATGATATTCCTTAGTTAATATTCAGATTATGTTATAATGTGTAAAGAAAAAATGTTGTCATATTTATTAACTGTTAGATTATCGCTATCAACCTGGCTGTACGTACAGGAAATAGAAATACCTGCCCTCCATTTCCTCTGCTTCCTTGTTAAACCTGCATGTTAATATTAAAGTACAGATTTGCCATGCCCTTGGGTTTCACATTGTGTGTGTGTGTGTGTGTGTGTGTGTGCGTGCATGTGTGTGTGCGTGTTTGACAGAGATCCGACCTGTTACCGGAGGGCCCAGTCTGTTGACTGTGCTGCTGGGGCTGGTGTGTGTGGTTGCCCTGATGCTCCCAACCCTGGGGGAGCAAGAATCTACTGTGCCTGTCTACCTCCACTTAAGTGTTAACAAGAAACTCGTAGCTGCTTATGTTCTTGGTAAGTATGCCAGCGCACCGTTAAACGCACTCGACAGCAAATGTCTTCTCGCTGTAAAAGAATCACACTGCTAGTATCTTCTGCACCACCACCTGCCGGACATTGTTTGTTTTCTGATAAATATTCAAGGTCTTCTTACAATGGTCATCCTACGTACATGAAGTCTGCGGGCTGAGGGAATGAACCGCAATGTTGGAAGAACAGAGGAGGGTGTGTCCCCCTACAGCAGCCAGCGGCGACAGTAGGGGAAGGGATATCTGTTCATCTCTGACGTTCCCTTGAAGCGTACATTTTTTTGCCTAATTGTTTTGAAATATATGTATATGGATTAACATATAATCGAACAAATAAAAACCACTGAGACCTACAGTATAGGGCCTGTGTTGGAGGTGTTCTAAGGAAATGTCATTTATTGGTACCCTAGAAAGGGCTAGTGAAGGAAGATCAGGGCATTGAGTTAAAAATGTAATGCGTCATGTTCCCAGTGTCTGTACTTTTATTGCCATAATTTAACAGTATATGGTTTAAGTGTGAGCATTTCCACACCAACATGTTACATGTATATAAAGCCATTACAATTGTGCTATGAGTTTACCTGTCGCAATCCAAATGTCATTAAATGATTGGATTTTAGGTTATCCTAGATTCTGGACGAAATGCAGGTTGTTGCATGTATGAAAGTAATTTCTTTGCCCCAGCAAATATTTTAACATGTCACCAAAGGAATGTTTTTTTTTTTTTTACTTAAGACAGTAATTTGTTATGTATAAATTCTCCATCAAATGTTGAATAAAGTCTCATCACATCTGTCTGTATATTGCCTGTTAAAAGATTGAAATTATAAGGGCAAGTTGGCTTCCTATAGCTTAAAATAAAACCCAATAACTTCAGACAGATAATACCTTGATGGTATGTCAGTATACAGTGGCTCTAAGTCAAACAAAAAAAAGCTTTGTAAATAACCCTTAAAAAATATTTGATTAAATAATTCATGCGTCAGACATTAACATTCTGCTTCCATAAAAGTAAATGTGTATAAGCAGGTGTGTGTGTGTGTGTGTATGTGGGGGGGGTCAGATTTCACACCTTTCTATAGCAAGCAATCCAATACTAATTCATATTACCTAAGGCCTATTGGTGACCCAGGGCCCTGTTGCGGCTAGATTTGAAGTATTTGAGTTTCGATTTACAACAGATGGTAATATGGCACAGCTATCCCAACCATAAGTCATTACCATATTGATAATTGAACATCATAAAGACAGAAACTTCATTACTTACCCTGGATGCAGTTTACTTTTGGAAAATAAATGACAAATGTTGACAGCAGAGCAAGAAGATATGGTTGTTATTTGTATAAATCAGCATATATATACTCGTAAAAAAAAAAAAAATTTACAATCACCTCCTTACTTTAACAAAGATGAAAGGCTAAAGGGCCACGAAGAGGGTTTCAGAAATGTGCAACGACAGCCAAAATCAGGAAAACCATCTAGTATAGGTGCAAAATACAGTACAGGCCTAAATAAACAGTACTTTTCCACTTTAACAGGAATACATTTGTTTATTTCAGATCTTCCCCACATAAAGGTTTACATACAACTGAAACACTGCAGGAAAATGTTCTGCATCAAAGCTCTTGCAAATTTTGGCCAAAGCAGAAACTGAGGAAAAAAAACATATATATATCAATATATTTTTCCCTAAAATGTAACCTTGTGCCAGAGGGAGAAATTTGATGCACATGAATTTTACTATGCCTACAATAATGTATCAACAACAGCGAATGAGCAGCCTTAAAGAGTTCCAACCATCTTCTCATTTAGTCTATGATTACCTGACAAGTCTTTTTCCCCAAACAGTAGGCAATTAAACTTGCAACCAGTTATTAGAGCAGGCAAGAACGCCAAAGGTTGAATATCTCACCAGTTGATAGCCTTGGCCTTAAAAATACTTCGATATAAACTGAAAAACATACTTTCTGATACAGACTATTACAGTAGATGGTAACCATGAACCCTGAAGTTTGCATCCTCATCAGATCCTTGGCCAATACTATGGCCTGAGCCTGCCTTCAACCTCACAGCCAATTACCAAATTAAAACTATGATATTAGACATGGTTAATATATACATACATAAAAATAATAAAGCAAGAAAAAAATAAGTTAAATCTTTTCATACAAAACCTGCAAACTGTACAGGCAAAGGCCTGTTAACATACGTTTCTCCAGCACAAACAGGGCATTCTACACATCCATTTAGTCATTTTTGTCCAGTGCTTAATGTCTCTCGAGGGAGAGTACCAGCTGTGACAGTGGCAGGATAGAAATACACAGAAACGCTACGGGGATTTGCACCATTAAAGAAATCCACAAGTAGCAGCTGGTGCTCGTAGTCTCTTCAACCATTCAACCATTACACTTGTCCTACCGGTGTGGCTACAAGCAAAGCACACATCGATGGCTTCTGTTTCCTTTCAGACATTCCTGGACCCTCCAAACCAAAGCCACAAAACAGCCTCACAAAAGCAAACGTGGAAGAGTCCACCCTCAACCAAAGCTAGGTGATGGAGGTCCCGAGGGTCTGCTAAGGAAACGTGGGTCTTCCTCGAGCAGGAAACCTTTGTTTGAGCAATTTATTATTACACGGTAGTGTCTTTTGCAGTCCTTCGTTCATTTCGGAGACAGATCCTGGAGGGACGTGAAAGGTGAATTGCTGGAGGAGGGCGAGACTCCCTCCATCTTGCCGGGAGACCCAGTAGACGAACTGACGCTACTAAGGCTGCCGTCCAGTAAGTCTGGGCTGGGACTGAAAGAGGAACATTAGGTTTAGGTTTTTTATTGGATCCCCATTAGCATGACAAAAAGTCAGCTATTCTTCCTGGGGTCCTAATTCATCACCAAAAATCCACATTATTATACATGTAACATAGAACATGACAACGCATCATCACAAAACGCCATAACAAAAATAAAAATACAATGAGACATACATCCAACCACAATACAACTACAACAGAAAATGACAAGACAATGACAAGACAAGCTCCCAACCAGTTAAGTTACATTACGAGATCACACATACTTTGAAAAAAATTAGACATGAGACTGAACACTTGACTGAAATATACACATCTCAGAATGACCCAGTAAAGTATGAATGCAGTCTGGTATGAAGGACAAAATCTTCAAACCAAGGACTTCCTTTGATACAAATGGTTTCTAGTTTATTTACACTGTGGTAAAATAAGCAAATGTATCAAAATGGGACAAAGAATATAACAAGTTGGAGTATTATACTACATGTTGAGTATACTACATGTTGGAGTATTATACTACCTACTCAGTCTGTTCTTGAGAGACTGGTGGCCCTGATAACTCCAATATATTTAATCTAGCATGTTTGCATTTGTCCAAACTCTACAGTAAGAGTGGCCAATAATGACCATAGGTCACTCATAACATGCCGCGTATATTCAAATGTGGGGATCCACAAGGAATGAACAAGGAGACCCTTAAAGGGATACGCCGACGTTTTAAAGGAATACACAGACGTTTTAAGATATAAGCTTATTTGCCATCTTACCCGTAGTCAGGCGAGAATATGGAGACCAATTTCATCCCGATAGTCCGTATCGAACCGCAGCGGCATCGTTACAGGCTAGCCACATCAGCATTTTAAATGCCTGCAGATAGGATCCTGCTACCTTCACAGCAATGAGGGTAAAATCAACCAGTCCAGCTTCATCAAAGTCAAACAATTTTAGCGATTTCACTCGTCCATTTAAGACGATTGAAAATAAATTAAAAATAAATAAATAATCTTGGTTGTTATAGAGGCAATCAGCAACCGGTTTCCCCTCTGCCAGAGAGAGGAAGTAAGCGACTACTTCCTGTTGCTGATTATCAACAGAAAGCTTTGAAATGTAGCTGCCTCTATAGCAACCAAGATTTCGTTTTTGTTTTTTTTAATTTTCAATCGTTATAAATAGACAAGTGAAATCGCTAAAATAGTTTGACTTTGATGAAGCTGGTCGATTTTACCCTCATTGCTGTGAAGGTAGCAGGATCCTATCTGCAGGCATTCAAAATGATAATGTGGCTAGCCTGTAACAATGCTGCCGCGATTCGATATGGCCTATTGGGATGAAATTGGTCTCCTTATTCTCGTCTGACTATGGGTAAGATGGCAAATAAGCTTATATCTTAAAACATCAGCGTATCCCTTTAAGGTCTAAACGTTATAATTCTGACTCATTTGCATAATTGGAGATTCCAGAAATGTTTACCAGCATTGGTGTACAAAGTTGTATACAGTTTGTGGTTAGTCATCCTAACATAAAGATGAAGGTAATCTATTCCAATGTATTTTTACTCCATTTCTCCATTACATGAGATTTGAAACCAGTGCAGCATCACCATTGGAATGCAGCCACTGCAGCCCTGATCTTTTAAGCAAAACATAGAAGGGTGATAAAGTCTGACTATAACAAAATGTGCAATTAAGCCTTTGTCAGAGGATATTATTCCCCGAATTCCAAACCATTCTCAATTCCCATCCCCACAGAATCATATAATTAAAATCGACACATGCTGAATATCAATCACACATAAAAAGTGACAACATCGTCTGTGATTGGCTTAAGCTGTTCTGATTTCATGAAAAAACGCTTACCAAGAACTGACATCTGACAGGTGGGACACATCTGAGGACAGCATGGTGGTAGTCCCCTGAAAGAGCCTTTTAGGTTGGCTCTCTGTGTCCATCTCCCCTTCAAAGCAAATTAAACATGTCATTCAAAAGTTACAACAACGTTCGCACGTCAACAGTTCTGTCGTCAACAGTCTGCAGTTGTCGTATGACGCAATGCTGTCACTCAAAATGCGGCCAGCCATTATTGGTTAGGTGGTCTCTTACATACTAATAATGCCCTGTCTAGAGGGTCTGATGAGCCTGTTCACCCAGAAAAACTTTGGTTATAAAATATTCTCAATGGTACTGTATAACGCCCCGACGTCAAGGGCAAGGAAAAAAAGGGAGAAAATGAATTGCTGAAATAAATGGACACAAAGCAGATTGCGATTGCTAATCTGATTTTAAATGTTTGAAACACAAAACACTGGTTTAATAGTGTTTTTTAAAACTCTGAAGGTAAATGAGAAGAATTTGCCCAAATAGGTTGTTGAAATATATGTCATGTCCTATACCACAGGGTTCCCATATAACATTAAATAAACTGTTAACAATGGGTCTGGATTATCAATGTTTATCTTTACCAGTTAGATTAATTAAAGTAAACATGTTCGCTAACAAGAGGCACGTATGTTCTGTTCTGGCTGCAACCTAGTTTATAAGGGAAGTAAATTGTGACATTGTAAATGTGGTGTATTGATCTCGTAAACAACAGAAAAGATGTTTACAGAGCTCTGCTTTGACCTTTTTGTACTAGCCTGGCCTTAGCAAAGGCAGAGGTTGTGGACAATTTCTATGATGTTGAACTCTAGCGTAAAAAGCATTATTCAGAAACAATTAAAATAGGTTCTAAACTTTATTTTAGCTCAAGAATCTTGTCAATAGAAATGATGGTTTACCACCATGGAAAAGATAAAGATATCGCTCCCAATTGGGAGCAAATATGCAGCATTCATGTTAAACTTCAATTTAATGTTATACCGTCTCAACTGAAACACAGATTTGTCCAACAGTCAAATAAATAGCTGACCTTTGCGTTTAATTGGACCCAGTATGCTGGCTCTGATGCAGTTGATAGGACTTTTACTCCGGCGGCTAAGAACAAGGGAAAACAATACATACTTTATATATTTATATACAGCACACAATATTTAAGCACACGTGACTTCCAGACTCCAATACTCAGAGAGCAATCAAGATGTATTCCAAAGTATCGAAATTACAATCTTCGCGCTGTGCAACTATATATATATTTATTAAGAGATGTCTACTGTACCCATCCATTTATCTCAACATACCAATACTGGGAAAACAGAAAAGAAGAGCAGAAAAATGGCCATATACTGTAGCACACCATTTACCATACCTATGAATGTCTAAATCTCATTTTACTTCCAAGTTTGTGAGGCCAGAATGACGGGCAATCCATTTCCAGTACTTGGGCCAACTGTAGTTGTTTTTAAATGCGATGCATAAATACATTTTAAACTCTCCCCGTATCCTCACCTGAAGCGCCGCGTCGGGCTGGGTATCGGGCTGGGAGTTAGGCCGTTACTACTGACGAGACTTTGTAACGAAGGGGAGAAACACTGCTGCTTGCAACAACAAAAAAAGTAAAAAGAATTAGCTGGTGACCAAAATAAGTCGGTGATCCATCAGTCCTACCATCGAACTACCAGCAGAAGAAAGAGCTGCACCTTCTTCCCAATCCCTCTGGTTGGGGACGGAGCAGGGGACACGGGCACAAAGTCGATTCGTTTTGGGGAACATGACGCGGCGGGCTTTTCCAAATCGTTGTCACTCTGGAAGAAATTTAAATGCATGCATAGAAGTTGGAATTACTTGACTACTGCCGGGACGACCGTGAGACTGACCGTGAGACTCCCCACACAGCCAGATGCGGTTTCACGTTTGAGCAAGAATTTTACGGACCATTGAGAGCAACTCATGTCTGTGGCACTCAAGTGGCGTACAATGGAAATGTGCGTTTGCCATTACGTGCAGTTGGAAGAAAAACGTATACTTGTGAAATATTCTACAGTACAATTGAATCTGAACCTGTATAAATGTAGGCAATAAACCACCCATGCATGTCTTTCAGAAGAATTTACTGCCATTCATTTTGAAGCAACACAACCTAAACTTTTGTGCAAAATCTTACACTGTGGTAAAATAAGCAAACGTATCAAAATGGGACAAAGAATATAACATGTTGGAGTATTATACTACCTACTCAGTCTGTTCTTCAGAGACTGGTGGCCCTGATAACACCAATATATTTAATTTAGCATGTTTGCATTTGTCCAAACTCTACAATAAGAGAGTGGCCAATAGTGACCATAGGTCACTCATAACATGCCGTGTATATTCAAGCCTAGGGATCCACAACATGGAAGGAACAAGGAGAGACCCTTAAGGTCTAAATGTTATAATTCTGACTCATTTGCATAATTGGAGATTCCTGAAATGTTTACCAGCATTGGTGCACAAAGTTTTACACAGTTTGTGGTTAGTCATCCTAACATAACGGGTACTTTGATAGATGAAGGTAATCTATTCCAATGTATTTTTACTCCATTTCTCCATTACCTGAGATTGAAACCAGTGCATCAGCTCCACCATTGGAATGCAGCCACTGCAGCCCAATGGGCTAGTTTCAATCTTTTTGTCATATAGTAATAAGAAGTAGGTCCCAATAATTGACCAACATCCTTTGAAGAGAGGATATAAAAAGTGGAATGACAGCTAACAAAATCTCTACAGATATTTCCACCAATGCTGTTAAAACAAATCTTGAATAATGGCGATACAGAAAGAAATGACACCATAATTGGACGCGAGAAAGCTGCTTTACCAAACTGAGGCTCTCCTCCCAAGACTGGCTCATCTGCATGGCTGCTTGAACCTCCCTGTAAGACACAGCGAAAGCAAGAGGTTTGAGCATGCTACAAGAGCAAGGGAAAACAGATTCAGTCTGTCCATACATCCACAAATAAAAACAATCCACTTCTTACCTCTCATGAGCAGTCTCCCTGTTCATCACATCCACTCCCTCTTCCTGCAAAAACATCATGTATTTTACATCCATATATTGTTCACCCCAGTCCAGGCCGCTACAGGCATGGCAAGGTGTTATCCACTTTTAAATCGAGAAAAGTGGATGTGCACACACACACCTGTTTGTTTCAAATTAGGAAATTATTAAATTAACCATGATGAATAATAATGCAATAGAAAACAAAAAATGGCATTTATCAGTTTGCCAATTTCCTTACTTGTTTAATCTGATGAAGTCTTGTGCTGGGGACACGAATAGGTGATGATGGGACCTGGGAACAAAGATTTGTTTGGAAGGGAGAGGGAAAAAAAATAACGATTGACCCATTTAAAAATTATACCTGCGTACGTCTTTGTGTATATTATTTCAATACCATATTGGGCCTGTTGACCACGGTTGTGCTATTTCTCCTGCTGCGTAGAAACTCTCGTTGGAACACTTGAGAAGTATCACTGTAAAGACGATAATAGACTACTCACGAAGTGCATTTCAATCGATTACCAACGTTTTTTTTAAGTGCAAAGCAATTAGTAAAAGTAGGAATTGCACTGATCAATTGTGAAAAGAAAAAGTCATTTTGGACAATGTATAACGAAGAGAAATGAAGAAAAATAAAGACCTTAAGCCATTTATCATTGGTGCACTATTAGATCTTCTCAAATGTCCATCAGTCTGAACCAGTGAAGTTGGTATTTCGAGATCCAACTCCATCTTTTCTTGTGGATTGTTCATCTTGCTAGTTACACAACACCAATTCTAGAAACTAATGAGTCTTGGCAAACTTGATGCCGCTAACGCTAGATAGCCGTTGTTTGCACATTTACACAGTTTTAGTGTTTGTCAATTAATGAGCAGAAGTTTGATACAGGCAAACACTCAGACTCATGTAAACATTAAACAATCTACAAGGCCCCAATATGCGTACCATTTCAATCTCCAGACAAGTTATATGTCGGCGATGGCGGTTTAATCGATCAATGTTTAAAACATAATGCTTTGGTAACTGGGCTGTTTCTAACGTTTCTGATAACGTTGAGACCAGTTAACAACTTTCCTGGTAACGGTTAGCATGCCATAGCTACGCAACGCACAATGCCCGGCAAATGAGTAAGCTAGCTAACGATCCGTTAGTCCGTGTGTGCAAAACAGCATAGACTGGCGAATTATCTTATGTAACGACGATTGCATGCTAACGTTTTAAGTAAGCTTAACTAACCAAAGTGGATTGTACCTTTATGTACAATAAAGGCTAAAACAGGCTAAATATATTAGTTTGTGTAAAGGCTTGTTGACCACCAGCCCATGTAGCTAACACAATCTAGCATCGTGCTACTCTCTAGCAAGTCTTTTCCAGCTCGAGCCAACCACTCAGCCCCCTAGATGGAACAGGTTAGCTAGACTTAGCCATCCTCTGTAGCCACAATGCCATGTCCACAGGCCGAGTTGCTAATCGGCCAACTAAACGTCCCAGTCCATCAGCTTGATAGCTACCATCGTATTTGAACGATATACATGGTGTCTAAATATTGTACGGTATAGAATCGACTATTGTATCCTGGACGGCGCCGAAAAAGATCAGGCTTCATACAGTTGCTAGCAAATGCTACCTCAAACTTCACGCCCCTTTCAGTTAGACGCTAGCAGATCTGTCCAATGAAAAAGCTTCTTTTACCGGCATAGGCTGAGCTAGATAAATTGAATCGTCCTCATTTTACCGGTGTTTTCGTAAGTCTTTCTTCCCGATTAAGGTGTGTATATCTAGAGTTAGTAAAATAATACATTTTTATCCACGATCTCTGAGAATATACTACTTAAAAAAAATAATGCACAAATGTCCTTATTTCTATTTATCTTACAGCGACTACAATGCATCGTCTTACCACATGAGGGCAGCAAGACAGGCCTTGTACGTCCATACATTGTGTGTGTGTATATATCATAGAATGTATGGTATATATATATATATATTAATATAAATATATAATTGGTTGTATGACCTGGTGAAGTCTTTAATCACCTACGTTTCTTTATATATATTGCTTTTAAAACTGCTTTACC
>OMPB01004328.1:3467-14325 GCA_900312615.1 Stylephorus chordatus | reverse complement strand
TAGAGTGCCTGGGCTGGAGTGTGAGTGTGTGTGTTTGACAGGGGTTTAACCCAGGCAGAGAGTGCCTGGGCTGGGTGTTAGTGTGTGTGTATGACAGGGGTTTAACCCAGGTGTAGAGTGCCTGGGCTGGGTGTTAGTGTGTGTGGGTGACAAGGGTTTAACCCAGGTAGAGAGTGCCTCCATTCTCTAATAACAATAACAAGTGAATATTTAGTTATAAAAATCCTATATTAATGCATCTTTAAGTCCTAAGGTTTTCTTATGGGGGGGCAATCTGCCTAGAAGACACAGCCAAATTAAAATAAATGCTGTTCCACAATGACATGACCTAGATTCATATAATTTTACCTGAAGATCTGCAACACCTTTGAGATTATTTAAGTAAAAAAGAGATTGTTAAAGTAGTCACAAATGATCTAGGTGGTACTCAATTACTCTGATTTGACCAACACACAGCAAAAATCAAGAATAATCGTCCTCGCCTAAAATAAATTTACAATTAGACAGCCAATAAAGCCTACACAAGTCTGCTTATTGTATGAAAACTGACATTTAATCATTTGTGCAACATGTCAACATTTACCACACCAAAATAGAAGGTCATATTCCAACGTGCATAGGCTCGACATAGATTTTAGAGAGGATAGGGCAAGGTTGGGCCGGATAAGGATGACCACACCCGAAGGTGTGGTGTTATGGCCACCAGGGGGCGAATTTCAAATGGCCCAATATCCAGAATTGTTCTTAACCTATTTGTCAACATATCTGCCAAGTTTGGTGCTTTTATCACAAATGGGAACGATTTTATGGCTTAGCCGCCCCACTATTTTCTGCCAACATTTTAACATCGGCCCACTTCCTCTTTATTTCAGGTACTCTTAAGATGTGACAGCACGTGACAAACAATATATTTCCGCATTTCCGCATCGTTTTCATCATTCATTCATTCATTCATTCGTTGACCATTTATGGTTGAATGTGGGCGAAGAGAGGGCAGTATACGAGGCGGAGACACGTAGGTTCATTTCCACGTCAAGATAAAGGAATGTTGCGAGCAGGTGTGCGTACGAACAGTTTGGTCAATCCCAAATAAACGTTTCGTACGCAATGTTTGGCTTTCGTTCGTACGCAAACGTCAAGTAAGGATTTCCCGCAACCTTTTATAAATGAGGCCCCAGGTCTTCCCAAAAACAACTGCTCCATTATTGTAAATAAAGATCTCTTATGGAGCTGTCCCATGAGCCGCTGGTACGTGTTTCATCTGCATTGATCATCTCTTATTCTTTGTTTGACTAGGCATGTCTGTGGTGAACAGCAGAGTGTTTCATCTGCATTGATCATCTCTTATTCTTTGTTTGACTAGGCATGTCTGTGGTGAACAGCAGAGTGAGTGGAGCGGAAGGGACCAGCGTGACCGTAGAGTGTCTTTACAGTGAGAGATACAGGTATCACACTGAGCCATGAATGGTTGCACCTTAACTGAACACACTGGGAGAAATGACATACCCAATGTGCATGTATTATTCTGCCATTATGTTACCTTCCGAACCATTAAGGATCTCCATGACTCCACGAGATTGATGGATAGTTCCAGTCCGGAGACTAAACATCTGGCCACGTTTTGCTCCTCTCATGCATTGAGCCGGTGGATTTGACTCATTAGTCGGACTGGGTTGTGGTACTAAGCACATCCAGAGGAGCCGGACCTGAGCTGCTACCATTGAGAGGTCATGTCCTCTCAACGGCACCACCTCTCTTTCTGCTAAATAAATAAATAAATAAATAAAAATCCTTCATTGAATTTCTAATTTGACAATTAGAATAACATAAAATAAAATAATCGATAAATGAATGAACAAAATAATCGACAAACGAATGAACAAAATAATCGATAAACGAATGAACAAAAGAATCGATAAATGAATGAATGAATCATTTTATACCTGCAGAGACAGCGAGAAGAGATGGTGCAGAAGTGGCGACCAGCAGTCCTGCCTAGCGACGGGCCCAGACGGGCGCTACGAGGACTCCTCAGTTGCCATCGGCGACGACAGATCCGGAGCTTTCGCGGTGACCCTGAAGGACCTGCAGATGGCAGACACGGGCTGGTACTGGTGTGCCATTGGTCGTCAACAGACTGCCGTCCAGGTGCTGGTGGCACCCCGGCCCTCCACCAGTAAGGTTCCATTAGGTCCCCGGGGAGACACTCAAAAGAGGGTCATTTTACCAGTTTGTTAGATAGTGGTTGAGAAACAAAAACAATGTTGGATAACTATCATCTGAGGTGTTAAAAACAAGTTTACATGTACAGTGGTACAGTCCTACTTAAGTAAAAGTACAAGTATTGGCAGCAAAAAGTTGTGGTTTGGTCCCTCTGACTGATATTGTTAGATTATTAATGCTGAAGCATCATTGTGTAGGCAGCATGTCACTGTTGTAGCTGCTGGATCATTTGAACATTCATTGAAATTAAACCATGCGAGAAGTTTAGAGGGAAAAATCACTATTTGGTGGAGCTGTTAACAACTCCAAGACATCTGAAATGTGACCCCGACTACACACTGCTTTTTGTAAGACGTCAAAAGCCAAAAAGGTTCGAAACCACTGGTTTAATCTGTGTTGTATTTAAAAGATTCTTATATTATCCATTGCGTCAGATATTCATCTGAAAACGAACTAAAGTAGAGTAGAAAGTACAATATTTCCCTCTGAAATGTAGTGGAGAGGAAGTATAATGTACAGGGTTCCCACGGGTCATGGAATTTATGGAATATCATGGAATTTTAAAATGTCTGTTCCAGACATGGAAAGTCAGGGGATTTGATCTTTGCCAAGTCATGGAATATCAGGGAATTCTGTTTGTGGCATGTTTAAATTTCAGTTGCCATTTATCAAAATATTTTCGATGCGGTATTTGTCTTTATCGGTTTAAACCACGCGTTTCCCAAAATTTTAACTAAGATTGATGGGAATAAAATACTGTGGCTGGTTTTGTCTGCTCACCGTTCATAATAGGTCATGGAAATTCCATTTTTTAGTCGGTGAAAGTCAGGGAAAAGTCAGGGAATTTGACTTAGAGTGGGAACACTCAATGTAGTGTAAAATGGAAACACTCAAATAAAGTACAAGTACCTTAAAATTGTACTTAAGTACAGTACTTGAGTAAATGTACTTAGTTTCTTTCCACCACTGGAAATGTACTCTTGAAATATAGGCGCCCATGACTCATAACGTCATGGTCTGCTCTCCGATAATGTCAGTGCACAGATGGCAGGAAAGGTTATATATCGAGCTCACTGTTGTAAAAGGGTTATGCTTTTATCTCTAAGGCGAAGCACTAAATGGTAATTCACTTTGATAACCATTCATTCCGAGACACCTGTGCTGTTGCTTGACCCTCTCAGCCGCAGTGACTCTGGTGACGTCCTCCGTATCTCAGAGTCCATCTGTTCCGTTCCTCTCTCCGCCCAGCCCCAGGGCAGAGGAGCCCTGGGTCATTCACAGGTAACGCATGCATGTAAACGCCACATTCTTGGCATGTATCAGCTAGGCAGCCACGGCAGGCAGTACATATGCAAATGGGAGCAGACGCAGGGGAAAAGCAGTGACGGGTGTGATGGCCGTCGTCATGGTGACGTAGAAGCAGTAAAAACTTAGTTTTCCAAGCTTGTGACTATTTGATTTCTGGATCTGATGCGGATTCCTTTTCCTTAAACCTGAGTTTTATGAAAACCCTCCCCTCCTCTTCTCTACATTTTATAGCCAATCTCAACCATGGACCATTTACTGCTCCAGCCTCTTTTTACTCGATATATGCCTCTGGGAGAGCAGGAAGACACTGTGCTCACCCCAAAGCAGTGAAACAGCTCCAGCAATTTAATATCCAGGACTCTGGATTTCAATTACTCTCTGACCCTGCAAGTCACCCTGGCTTACTGAGTCACCAGGCAGAGCAGTCCACTAACACAGAGCAAGAATACAGAGCAACTGTTGTGCGGTGTATTCAGTTTATTCACTGTGTGTGTGTGTGTGTGTGTGTGTGTGTGTGTGTTCCAGACATATGTTGGAGTTAGTGGTGGTGTGTGTCTCACTCACTCTCTTGGTTGGCATGGTGATGTTGGCGAGCAAGATACGGAACCAGCACAGTAAGTCATCCTCTGATTCCTCTTCAATTGAACGTTACGAGTTACAATCCACAAATATGGGATTTGTGTTTAAACGGTTTTAATATTACTTGTGCTAATGGGGGAAAACAATACTGAAAATGTATGCACTCATGTACTGTACGTGACTTTGGATAAAAGCATCTGCTAAGAAGCATATGAAATGCTAATGCATAGAAATGATGGCTATCTGTTCTCAGAAAAGGAGCATAGGCTTAGACAGGCTGAGGAGCTAAATGCAAGGCTCTGTGTAAGTAAACCGACCTTATATCACCTTCACCTTATATCACATAACTGTGATCACAGTTACTGTATGTGTAGTAACAGTATCATCTTTTATAACAGTAATCACCTTTTATAATGGTAATCATCTTTTATAACAATAATATTTTGTAACTAATCATCTTTTATAACAGTAATCATCTTTTGTAACAGTAATCATCTTTTATAACAATAATAATATTTTGTAACTAATCATCTTTTATAACAGTAATCTATTGTAACAGTAATCATCTTTTGTAACAATAATAATATTTTGTAACAGTAATCATCTTTTGTAACAATAATAATATTTTGTATCAGTAATCATCTTTTGTAACTAATCATCTTTTATAACAGTAATCATCTTTCATAACAATAATATTTTGTAACAGTAATCTTTTATAACAGTAATTCTCGCTTAATGCCTCATTAATGCCTCGCTTAAAAGTCACGTTGGATAAAAGCCTCTGCATTAATGAATACATGTAATAAATAATAATAATAAAATGGGATCATTATTTCAACAGTACTGACTTTATTTTGTAGCAGTAACGACTGTTCCCATGTGTGAAGGTGAGCCCATGTGATGAGCGGCAAGCAGCAGCAGCAGCTATCGTTTTCCTCAACAGGGGATCAGAGAAGGTGGAACTGTTCTGAGCTCAGCCCAAAGGCAGCCAGCAAATTATGATGAGAAGTAAAATAATATGTTGCTCTAATGTCATATACTCATCATCGGTCAACAATGATGATGATGATGATGTTGACGTCATTGTCGTTGAAGTCATTTGCATATGAGACTATTACACTTTGTTTTAATTGTGTGCGGCTTATTGTTAATATTTCAATGGATAAAAACATTGAAAGTCCTCTGAATTCACATTTCCTCTGCAACCAGTGCATGGGAAATGGAAACACCCAACGTAGCCATGATTTGGGAAGGGTTGTGAAGTCTTACAGTTTGGACTTCACATAACGTAAGTGTAACCTGCATGGTTTAGGTTCTTCTTAGCTGGTCTTTCAATGATGTCTTTCTTTAAGTTACATATGAATAGTTGGAGAACATGGGGCGTCGCCCCTTAAACTGCATGATGATGTAAACTATTCTAAGAAATGTCTTGGGTTATGTTGTCCATTATTATTTCAAATGGCCACTAGGTGGAGATCACTCCTTCTTTTTGATAGCCATAATGTCTTTGTATCGGTTAACGCATGTTCTGCGGCTGCTCTGTGCCTGTGTGTGTGGGCGCACATCTGCACACGTATGTTTCCACATTTGTTCCCACATTTGTTCCCACACGTTCCCGCTCGCGCTCTATACCTAAAATAAAGCTAATTTCTAATCAAACAAATGAACATGTATGCAATGTTGTTTTTTTTATTTTTATTTTTTATATATATCAAATTCGATTGATAAAGTTTATATGTTGGTTCAGACGAAATAATTATAATGACAAATTAATATAAATGACAATTTTGCGAAGACAACAGCATTGACTAAAATCAGAGCAGATATGTCTACCGTCCGGATAATAATTAGTGAGACAATTGTGTTTCGGTGCGTAATAGCATTGACTTACAATGCTATTACAATTGTTGATGGTATCTCTGCATGGCCAGATTAACCCACCAGACGGCCCCTGGGCTGGGCAAACAACAGACGCTTTTGTCCAAAGCGACTTACAAAAGTACATGTCAGAAATGACTTATAGAAAGGTACATTTGTCAGAAAAAGAGCAATAATAATAATAACAATATCTCTAAGTTAGGGCTAGAAATAGTTCAATAGAGCTAGATGTAAATGGAACCGCTAGACAAGCTGCTGAGTACAAGACAAAGCAAGGCAGCCAAACAAAGGCACATAAATACTAGGGTGCCTAACAAGAGTTAAATAAATATACTAGGGTGCAATACAACCCTATTCTAATATGGTAAATACGGTTATCAGTTCTATGTTCTATGTTCTGGGGCATATAGGTGACAAGGCATAAAGGTCAAGTGCTAACATGTTAAATAAATGGGAGGGGGGACTGACTAAGGGAGAGTAGGTGGAGAGTAGGTGGACTCAGAAAAGATGAGTCTTGAGTCTTCTCTTGAAGCTGGGGAGAGACTCTGCTGTTCTGACAGTTGCAGGGAGCTCATTCCACCACTGCGGTGCCAGAACAGAGAAGAACTGTGACTTGTATGATTTGTTTTGCAAGTGTTGGTGAACTGGTAGCTACATTTGGTTTACTACAATCCAGTAGGTTTCGTTATTTTCAGGCTAGGAATTTTGTTAAATCTCAAGTTACATCTTTCCCTCAACTCCCTCCACAATCTTTACTAGAAGGTGTCCTTTCAATCCCTCACATCCATTGTCTTATTTTGATTCTGTACATCCAGATGTTGTCTTTCGAGGCATCTGACAGAGACCAAATGTAGAGGAAGAGGAACTAGGGCTGCTGTGACAGATGAATGGTGGGAAAAGGCTCTTACGTCGGTGACCTCTACATCTTCATGTGCTCGTCTGAGTCGGATTCAGTTCAAAGTCTTGCATAGGATTCATTTCACTAAAGCAAAGCTCTTCCCAGTACAGTTGACACTTGTGACAGGTGTTGTCCATCCTCTGCTGATCGTATTGTACACACATGTTTTATTAATACTGCTTTTCCTTATTAGACACCATGTGCAGAGCTCTTACTGTATGTTACAACCATGCAGCCGTTGATACTCTGATGCCGTCTTAACAACAAATATGTGTTGTTGCTTCTTATCTCCTGGCTGAAGGACTTGTCTTTTCTACACTTAGAAAACAATAAAATACTATAAGAGGTTCAACTGATCCATTACATTACATTACGGGACCTGTCTTACATTAACACCCTGACGTTGCCTTTGTGTAGAAACTGGAATCCTTTAACAATGTAATTTCTCCCATTTATCTTTTATATATATATGGGTAGTTGGTAAAAAAGTATATGTTTTTCTAACTGCCTTGTTTTAAAATGTACCCAATAAAGATAAAATTAAAAACGAGGGGGTTGGGAGGGCAGAACTAGACGCTAAATAAGAAAAAACATTCACTTGATTGCAATTTCTCTTCAAATACTCAATGCTTTTCTTTATCGCCTTACCTCATCACAACAACAACAAACTAAATGGTAAACCTCCCAAATATCACATCTTTTATTCAAAAAATGTCCAGTCTACAATGAAAATGAACAACATCTGAATGATCCCTGGCCTCAGATTGCTTCAAAGCTCTTTTAGAAAGTGTAAATGATGGAAATGGTTATTTCCATCTGTTTTTCCATCATTTGAAATCTATTTTGCATACATACATTGACTGTGTCTCAAGGAGGATTCATAAGACCTGTATGGATGTGAGTTGGAATAATACATAATACCATCACCTGAGTATTGGGTTGCAGTTCCCACCTTTCTTGTCTGTAAGATTTCTTGTACTTAATCTACTATGATTAGCCTTTGCCACCAGGTTGTGGTTATGAATCCCTCCCCCTATAGTGAACGACTGTAATCTCTGCACTTTTTCCCAAAGACGCCACAACCATTCATCATTTTGTCACCTCTCACATGGGAGCCAGTGGTGTGTATTTATCCAAGGAAAAAAGACCATGTCTCTGTGTACAGTGGGAAGAGAGGAGCAGAAATACACGGTGTTACACAGTGCTCGAAAAGAGTTTAAAGGTGAGAGGAATGTGCCATTCCTGTGGCCTGCTTGATTTATGTTGAATGTGTGGGTTCAATCTGTTTATTGGCAGTTCGTGCTGGGTGCCTACTGCCTAATTTTCAGAGTTAACAGACTCCAACCTCTCTCTGCTTTCAATCACTTGCACTATTCCATCTTCATCAGCCTTTCATGCTTATTTCTGCCACCTGCGCACGCTCACACCCTCGCACAACAATGACATTAAAAAAAAAACTTGATTTTCTTTTATTTTTTATGAATATATTTGTATATTTTAGAGCCTACCCCCATTTCGGCTGGTATTCTCCAGAGGATCTGCCATCGCCTCTCCCGAGTTCCCCTGCAACCCAGCGGAGCCATTAGTGTGCTTGCTGTGTTGAACTTTTTAATCATCTGTGTATTACATAAAAAGGAGTGTATTTCTCTTCAAAACGCAACAGCACTCCTCCACAGCTCGGATGAGGCTGGCTTTGATGTGCATTAGGATGCTGCATTGTGTCTGCAACATAAGTTAAGTTTCCTCAGTTCTCTGTGGAAGCAGAAATATTGTCAGATGAGACTTGTCAATATCACAAGACTGGACTGTTAGGACCAGGAAACATGTCAAAACTTTATTTCTGATTTTTGTATTCCTTTTATCATTATCACTCATTATAAAAAGGAAATATTAGACTTGTAGAAAAACATCTTGGCCAAGCTCAGGCACTTTCTGTTAGGTAATTATTACGGGTAATACATTTTATAGAATATTCAGTGAGATATGTCCACCCTGTTACGGACATGAACTTAACTATCCTACAGTATTTTCGTTTGACTATTTTAATAATATTTATGTTTTCATAAACTAATGTGTCCAACCATGTCCTGTTAAATTATGAAGAAATTACAAATTTTGTATGAAACCTTTGACTTCATTCATGACTACGTATGATTTGCACCGTTTGTTCTCATTTGAAACACTTATTATTAATGAGATTGGATCCAGGTTTATAATTGTTTGTTGTTGGCCCTGTCTTTACTCTTCAAAGTACAATAGAAACGATTGTACTAGAAACTACAATTATTCATATTTGATAATGTAACTGAATTCATTTTAAAAATATACCAAAATAAAAGGGTGGACCGAGTCATAACAGGGTGGACCAAGGTGTAACAGGGGTCAGATAAACCCACCCTGAACAAACATTAATATTAATGTGTGATGAACTTAATATTCATACAATTTAAGATTCATTAAAGGTGCTATAGATAACATTTTTATGTACACGAATCCTTTTTTTTAAAATAATACATCCACAGAGCTTTTAGAAAGGTGCAACATAAATATATTGCTTTTCCCCACCAAAAACGATTGATTATGAATTCATCATTTAAAAAATTTTGTCGGGCCCGAAATGAATGTTTTGTTTATCTCTGTCTGAGGTTTGGTTCCCTCTAACAAGGCTCGTGAGCCAATAGTATTACGACGTTGGTATCACGCGGTATCTCTGCGTCACGAGTCTCCGAGGTTGCCAGTCAGTGTGGAAAAAATGGCTTGAGTGAGTGAATGAGTTCTGTGGTAAGCGCCCGCACAAAGTAACCTAAATCTATAGATAATGCATAGCTACATGTTGCAAAATGTATTCATTACTCTACCATGAAAGATTCATCACTTGACATGACTGAGTCTCACTCCACTCGAAACGAAATATGCGGGTTGTGCAACGAACTGGCAACCAATTGAGGACGCATGTGCTTCGAGCAATGTTATCTATAGCACCTTTAAGATTAATTGCCAAAAACAGAAAATGTCGACAAAAAAACAACAACAAAAAAACATTGCTGGTAGAAAATATAGGCGTTAAAACACAACCACAGTCTCGTTCCCTCACTCACTCTCCCTCTGCCCCCCTCATCCCATTTCGCCCCATATGCTGTTCCACATATTTCCAGGTGGATATCTCCACCTGAACGGAGCGTTTATTAACAGCCAGAGGATGTGGCGTCAGACAAACTCCATCAGAGTACCAACAAATATCTACACTTGGAATTGGCCAGTAGAATGTGTTGATGCCACTACATGCACATCTACAGGTACATCCGTGAGGATGTCAGGGTATCCTTCATTGTCATAATTGACAACACACCACTTCCTTACGTTCTTAACCTCAGCTTTGCCTTGAGGGTCAGGAAGCTGGTAAGATGCTGTAGCGTCAACCATAATTGCCTCTTTAAGCTGAAAACAAGGACAGTCCAACCTGCCACCATCCGCACAAACAAGTGATGTCCCTGTATTTGATTTGGCCTGGTGATGAGACACTGACGACCTTCACTGTTCCTTTAATGGCATCTAAGGTAGGCATCTGAGGTGAGATGAGACGGCACAGTAACTGTGGAGGGGTGGTCCGTCTGATAGGGACAAATAGGAGGGGGTGTGTCTCTCAGGACTTGAAACTTAGACAGGTGATTAGTGACAGGTGGAGGGAATTATCGTAATCACCTGTCTGTTATTTAATCCTCACAGTGACCGGATCTGAAGGGAGCTTGGGAGAATGAGGCGCAGCTGGAGGTTGTTGCTATTTGGGAGTGGAACAAACATTATTCATTTGTGGTTGCCACGCAGTGCGCGCTGGCTTTTGTTTGTTAATAAATACAGCCATGAGAGCTATTCAGCTGCCCCCCTTGTCCGCGCCCTTTTACAGTGGTGCCTGAACAGGGACCGGTTTGGTGGGGAAAAAAAAAAAAAAAAAAAAAAAAAAATGGAAATGGC
>OMPB01004049.1:3989-14659 GCA_900312615.1 Stylephorus chordatus | reverse complement strand
CGTTTACAGCTTGTAGGTGAGTTCTCCAACCAATATGGTGGCGACATTTACATATTGAAGGCGAAGCAGTCAATCGAAGCAGTCAATGCGGCGTCTATTATGTCTATGGCTAGAAGAACCTAAATAACTGGCGGAAATAGTTCAGAACTGTTTACTACCTTTCTTTTAGTTCATTCGATTCGTTCATTTGTGCGCTGCAAACTGCTGTGTCGGAGTAAATTATTTGTCAGGTTAAATTGTGGATTCAAATATTTTTATTTTAGGCTAGATTTTTATTTTAGATGGTTTCGATTTAAATGTATCAGCTGTAAATTATTGAGAGGGAGATGTTCTTTCTAAATCAATTGTTAGTCATATTCTTTAAAAAAAGATTCATATTTGCCTACAGTATGTTTTGTCAAAGTTGTCTCATCTGTTTTTCTACCTCGTACAATTTATATTAGCTTATTGTTTTTCATTTTACTTCGATGAATTAAATTAGAAGGATTGTGAAATATATAATAACATTATTGCCTAAACTGTTCTTTTGAACCACATAAAACAATTCCAATGGATATGAAAAACTAATTGCGTTACCAGTTAGGCCTACATTTCGTATTTCGTATGTTCCCTTTGATAGCTTAATAGAATATGAATGTCCAAATGGAGTTCTATGCCAAGTCTCATGCTGTACATCATAGTCAGGCAAACTAAGTAACAATGGCTAATCTAATTTATTAAATAATATGTAGCCTTGCCTTGCCATAGGCCTACTATACTTGCCATATATTTTTTATTTGTTTGAGGAAAGATAAAGCTTTCACTTATAAATTTTGAGTAATTTGATTTCCTTCTTTGTAATAAAAGAGTGACGTTGGACTTTTCTAATATATTACATTTATTATAGTTGGAGAAGTTGGGGGAGTTGCATAGCCCAGGGCCTCAAGATGGGTAAACGCGGCCAATCGTGCACCCAGTCGCGGGCTTGGGCAGGTAGGTTTATGCTAACGCTAGCGCAACCTTATAGTAATAAAATTACAACAGTCTATCGGGGTGAATTGGAGTGTTTATAGCATAAATTTAGAAGTCAAATTAACACCGGAGTACTAGACATATCAACAACAGGAAGTTGCAATGGCTATGTTTGAAAGGCATGTCTGGATTTGAAGAGGATAATTTGACTTCTAAAATTAGGCTATAAGCACAACAATTCACCCCGATTTGGATTTGGATCTGTGGGTATTATGATTTGGCGAGAATAATGAACGGCCCTGAACGGTCTGTCTCTAGCATTCAGATAATAGATGGTATCAGCTAGCTGTCCTCTATGCCCCGTTGGGCCGGAGAGTTGAGCACTGGCCCGTCATTATCAAGCTGTCCTCACGCTTTCCTCATTAATTGGTTATACATTTTTTTTTCTCCAACTATAATAAATGTAATATATTAGAAAAGTCCAACGTCACTCTTTTATTACAAAGAAGGAAATCAAATCACATTCTTTAATCATCTGGCATGTGTTAAGATTGTTGGCTTGGCGCCAGATTTGATATTCTCTCATACTCTATTTCAGCTGATGTCATATGCTAGGATGCTAGTTTTGGTATTGTTGCATTCCCTCTCAAAATGTTCCCAGACCCTTGAAATTATCTGTTAAAACTGCTTCAATACGGTACAGACTATCGGGATGAAATTGGTCTCCTTCTCGTCTGACTACGGGTAAGATGGCAAATAAGCTTGTATCTTAAAGCGTCGCCGTATTCCTTTAGTATTACGTGGTCACTCTGTTTTTATATAACTTGTTGTTTTATTGTACTTTTGTTTACTGTTTAATGACATTGAATGATTTAAGATTGACACGTTTTGCCTTTAGGCGTGCAAAGGTCAAAGGTAATTACACAATGATTTGTTTTAATCATCCGATTATAATTTAATTTCAGAATGTTCAAGACCATTACAGCAACCATATTAGTGATGGTCTACTTTTCACTTTCAGTGAGGAAACCCACGGTCCACCTGATGCAGCCTGCACATGTCCTGCTCTAGGACTGTGGGAAGGGTCAGTGTTAAATACGACATTCTGAAGCGGTTCTCAGGACCAGGACTCAGGACCCAAATAACAACAAAGTAACCCATGGTTACAACCAATCATAGTTCACACTTCAGCATTTTATCTGAATTATTTAATGATAACTGAACCATATCATATTTTGTTTCTAACGTATTAACTTAATAATAAAGTACTAATTGAATACTGAGAAAATACTAGTTTTACCAGTTTTACTTGCCCCAAGGCCTTTTCTAGATCTTTCTAGAATAACTTGACTCTAACTTTGGAAACAAGATGGCCGACAATCTTTAACTTCAAATTGAATTCATATGATACTAACACGGTGCCAAATGTATCTCGTGCACACCGATGATGTTATTCAACCCATCAACGTCACCATCACGCTGCCCACTCATACTCCTGTGAAGAATTGGTCCATGAATAGGCACTTCAGATCACTATTTAGCAAATGGAATGCATCTTGCATGGTCGATCTGCATTGCTAGATCAACAAAATGGCAACATTGATCCCAGAGGTGGCTCATACGCCTCACGAAGGTCCCATGCTCCGGCGGCGTGTAAGGCCGTCTGTTCTAGCAGTAATCGCCTGTGAAAAAACAAGTTAGCGGTGCTCTGATGGCAGGATACCATGGCACCAAAGAGCAAAAAATATCCCACCATAGGAAATTAGCTATGTTTATGCCCGCCCTTTTTGTGGGGGTGGGGGTGGGGGGAGATAAAACGTTCACTTGTTTTTTGTTGTTATTCTTGTGTCTTCCAACTATTTCCAAGTAGCAGATATGTTTGCACTACAACAGGAGCCAGGGACGACATTATAACTGCTGTTGCGATTGCAAAATATTGTTTTTAATGGCGCCCGTTAGGAGAGATTTGGAGGCTGAGCAGAAAGGGAATTTTGATTCCACGTTGTTCCTTTATACCTGAATACATTGATAATTATTAAAACCAGTACTATGAATAAACATTATTTGTTGAAGAATAAGGACAGTTTGTCGCTGGCTATGGTTTCAAGCTAACTGGTGGAATTTAGGGCATTTCAAAGCTGCCTCCATAATCGCCCCACTAAGATATCACCTGTAGGGTAAAACGTTGAAGCTGAGACGTCACTCATTTATTGGCAGATGAGTGTGCACAATTCCAATAAAGACAGAAAATGCCCGCTCAAAACGTAACAGAGTTTATTATGCACCATCTCTGTATCAAATGACTACTCATAATCTTGATTACTGGGGTTTGGCTATGGTGGCCAAAAAAACGGAAGTGTCCCCCTCAAATGGATGCTTAAATTATATGGGAATCTCTCTCTCCATTGGAAATTGGATTAGCGTTTGAGTTAACATTTGTGTTTCACTTGTTTAGCGAGACCTACATGCTTTCTGACACAGCACTGAAGGCAAATGCACACACAAAAAAAAAAAAGATAGTGGACAATTTTGCACAATAATTCAGTCTGACCAAGGATAAGCCATCCTCTCCATCGCAAACAAAAGAATAGATGGAATTGAAGTTGTCATTTTACCCCACTAACCATTATGGTTGCTCAATGAGCCAAGGTTGTTTCTCAGTGTGTTAGGTGTTGTAATGGCCTTTCCAAACGGTCCAAATGCTGCACGTTTGATAAGTCACAGCCCGTGAATAAATGACTGAATGAATTACTAAAAACTTTTATTTGAAGTATTCCATAGGCACAAAACGAGATATTAGAAAAAATAGTAATATGCATCTACTGCCAGATGGTTACTCTGTCAACTTTAATTGTTAAGTTAAACATTCTTGTCTTTCTTTATATAAAGCAATCTGAAGAAATAACTACATCAAAGACAGATTACCATTGTGTCACCAATGAAATGTATTGGCTCTTACAGGATAGGCAGGAAAACGGTCTAAGCTGGGGACAGGGAGTGTTGGGGATGCTGGGGACAGGGATCGTTATGGGATGCTGGGGACAGGGAGTGTTATGGGATGATGGGGACAATCTGCATCCCTCCCTTCATGGGTCCAGTCATTCACATTGATTAAGTGAAACCAATCGTAGCGGCGTGTAAAATGTGGAGCTGGTTCTTTGGTCCCCGTATCAACAGAGGCCTTTCTCTTTGGCATTTTCAAAGATGAGCCTGATCCAACTGATTCACGCCAAACCACCAACCAGTCTATCACATGCTGCAAGAAGGGGGGTGGTGGGGAGGGTGAAGTTGGGTGGTAGGGGTGTACGACCTTCAGAGGAATGCACACTGAAGGATAGCAATGCTCCATACCTGCCCCTGTTTTCCATCTGTTTGGAAAAGCTCCACTGCTCGTGTGTTTTAGTATTAGATATTCAACGAAGGCAGCCATAACCGCTCGCTCCACTAATACACTCAAACAGAGTACCCTGGTGTCCAGGCTTGAAACGTCCATGAACTCAAGATGGTCTGTCGTGATAAGTGGCCGTATTTTGAAGGTGGTTTCAGATTGACACAGTATGAGTACGAGTGTGCTTCATGCATCCGTCTTCGCATTATGGACCTTGTTTTACAAAAGTGTTAACCTTGTATAATGAGTTGGCAAGGGACCTGATTTGCGTGCTGGGGTAGCTGTTAAACGTTAGCGGATTGTCGATGCTTGTTTGATTTGATGTCCCTCCGGTTCACAGAGCAACATTAACATTTTGAAAGTTGTTCTCATATTACGTTTTACAGTATGCACCATCAGATTTTGTACCATTTACATAACAAAATGTTCTTTAAAATGAAATCACTGCCCTATAGTCAAACAGTGCCCTGCACAAAGATGGACAATATTGTAGTTTGGTTAAATAACAACATTTATGTAAGATGATTTGTTTTGTATTATTTGTTAATTTGATCATATTTATTGATGTTATTTTGTTTTCTGACAGGGGTGAGAGGATGGATGACAGTCAGGAGTCCACACAGACCATCCTCTGGGCCGTGCGCTCTTTAGACCTGATCCCCATCCATATGGAGATCAGCAGTGGTGCTGCAAAACTGCCCTTCTGTCAGTGAGTGGGGTGGGGCTCTTTTTCTATGTGGACCTATTTTCAGAGAGCAAGAACATGATGATGATGAAGAAGAAGAGGAAGAAGATGATGATGATTATACTTTTATATTTATATTGTAGCGTTGCGGGTCCTCTTCTAATTAACTCGCGCTGCCAGTGAATGAAGGCTGAGGTGAAGATTATCTGTTACTGCCAGAACGGTGTTTATTGAATGCACACACACACGGGGCAGTGAGGGCTTGCATCAAAAACAATAAATCCGAACTACCGGGCTATATGCTGGACTCGACAGTCTCTCTGTACTCGGGTTAGCACCGCGTGACTCAACCCCCTAAGCGGAAGTTCTTCCCCAAAAACATAACGGCCCTCCCCCATAAATGTTCCCCTTTCTGTAACAACCTACCTGTAAACATTATACCCCAATTATCCTCCTTACCACCTCCCCCCATGTTTGTTACAATATTATATTTTATTCTATTTTTTAAATTGTTACATATGTGTGTATTTTTTCCTACTTTTTTACCACTGTGCTCCAGATCAACACCAAGTCAAATTCCTAGAATGTAACCTGTTACGTACCTGGCAATAAAGTTGATTCTGATTCTGATTATGATGAAGATGAAGATTTTAACAGCAACACAAAAGTAATCAACCAATAGCAGGTCACGTGTACACTTCCATTGTGCCCCAAAAATGTCATCATCTCAGAGGCATGTTTAGAGCACAGACTCATTAACACAACAGATGATGCAGCATTTGTTCAAAACGGATTATATAATGTAAAAACTGTTTAAGACTAAATCATCCTGTTTGCACCGTGATTTGGGCTTCCTACAGTGGGGTTATGAACATTTCTACGTTAAGTTGCTCAGAACAGCGTTTCTGGAAGGTTTAAGCCATTTAAGCACTCATTTGTGAGGCTATTTCAGCATTAACGTCTACTTATACTGTAAGTAATGAACAGTGGTTTAGAACAACAGGTGAGCCAGTCGCAACGTGCTCCCAGTTACCACATGACCACTGGCATTCTTAATGATTGGGCCTTTTCTGCTCATACTGTACAGGTATGACATTGTGTACTAGCTGTTGTATTGATATCAATACCGAATTTGATATCATCCTCCATTCCGTAGTTGGCTGTTTTCATAGTTTCTCTAATATTGAGGTTTCAATGAGGTGCTCTTTTTCTTACTGGTCTGTAGTCCATTGACTATATCTGAGGTAGGATTTGATTGAGGTCTATTTGAAGACCCTGTCACCTTTTGTATGAAAATAATCGCTCATGTAGGCTACAAAAGTTGCCTTCATCTATATCTTCTTTATAGGATATTGAGAAGGAAAAAAAAGAAAAATGTCCATTGTATGTCAGAATCATTAGATCATCAGTAGAAAGGAAATCATTCGTGCACAGGTGGCTAGGAAAGTGATTTAGGGTCGGACATGATGGTTTCACTTCATAGACATTCCTTGCTCTTGCTGGTGATGATAAACGGCGACAGTGTGTCACCAGACTGGTGATTTAGCGCCTCTAAACGCTTCCAGCTGGCGTCGCATAGCAGGTCGCCATATATGTAGCCTATATGTCACGCAACCTCTCAAATCCCCGCCAAAAAGTAACTGAAAGCACACCTGCTATTTCTTCATTACACTTTCTTCTTTTTCCATCCAAATTTTTGACCGGAAATATGTGTTATATGTGTTTTTGACCGTTATTTTGTGTTATTTTCCAAAATAAATAATTCAAATGTAGATAGTCTTTGGCATTCAGTTTATAGGTGGATTCATTCACACCTGAAACAACCAATATGGCGCAGGTGTGAAATTATTTTTTTAATAATCAGTTATTTTAAATATTTCTTGTGGAACGGTTTATTATTATTATTATTATTATTATTATAAGGCCCACTAGACATATATAATTTTTTAGTCGGCTTATTATAAATGCCTTTTAAAGTGTTATGTGACTTGAGAAAGTGTTGTTTTACCATAAATATTTGAAGTCAGGTTTTGTTACACATTTTGTATGATAACATGTTTGTGTATTTCTGATCAAATGTGCGCTTGCGCTCAAATAACTTGCTTAAAAAAGTTGCAACAAAAAGAAATGCAACACCTAAATATTAGGTGGCGCTTGGCCACTACTTTCGCCCATTTTTATCAAAGGAAAACATGATTTATACTCAAACGGTTCTCTATATGCTAACAAACGTATCCCTTGCCTATGAAAGAAAAAAAAAATCTGATGGGCCATTTATAATGTCTCGAATCATCATTTTTCACGAATCGAATCGCATGGACAGCATAATCATTTGACGTGTGTTATCTGTTTGTTGTCCTCTAGTGGTCAATTTGTGTAGCTTGCCTAAAAAAACACTCCAAGCCAATATGCTAGGCTATATGTCATCATGAAAGAAAGGGTACACCTTACAATTATGCTTCGTTTAGTGACGTTGGGTAAATGTATAAAGTATTCTTCCCAAAAGCCATGAATAGTAGAAGGAAGATTTAGGACTACAGTTAATTAAACTAAACAAGTCACACAATTGCTCAATCGTCAGTAACAGGTTATCCTTGCTATTTTAGGCACGTGACTCCCAAACAAGGTAAATGACAGGGGCTCTGTAAAAGGACGCACTAGATCTCGCCAGAATGCATGAGGCCATACAAAGTTTTATTATAAGAGAAGTAGGCTATCGTTTGCTCACTGAAATTGTTCGTTTTTGGTGAAACCCTTTCCAATGCCATGCCGAAATTGTATGCTATTGTGTTCCTGTCGACTTTATAAAATGTATCTTGTTTTTTTTATTTATTATTATCTTTGTGCATTAACAAGCAACTCAAATTATGACATTATAATTGCTGGATTTGTGCTGATACCGAAGTAGCTTTATTTGATGTACCAGGTGGTACTACCTATATATATATAGGCCTACTTAACAATAATTCTTGCAGGATCATTTGTAGACGAATAAGTTAACCAAACCACTGCACGGGAGTTTGGTAACGTCCCGCCAATCATTTCGATTTTGAAATGATTGAAATTAACCGTTTGGATAGTTAAAACCAATTTAATATAAAACGTATAGGGATATGTATTTGCGAGGAAACCGTTTTGCGTGCGGGTGTGCCTTAAGCGTCGTGTAAGCTATGACGTTTCGGCTGGCTGGGTTAACTTGGCTGAGTCCCTCATGAATAAAACAAAACTCCACAAGCCTATCAGTGCGCGCGACACGGCCCTCCTCCCGCGCCGGAATATGCCAAACTTCTCCTCTTTAACTACTCCCAACCTTCAAGCCGACCTGTCATCCAAAGCTATCGGGACCTTTTAGGAAAACGCTGCAAAGAATCAAGTAACCTCTTCCCACTCGAGAGTGCATGGGACACCCCCCTCCCCCCCTCAGCCTACATCCGACACGCACTGCTGCTTGTTTGCATTTGTGTTTTTTTGACCCTTCGTCCAGCCTCGTACGTTTGCAATCAATTGTTGTTACGCTTTGGAGATGTAACATTGCATTTTATTTTACTTGGATGAATATTTCACATTTTGTTCTCCCGTTATCCGTTGGACAGCGTACAATTTTTTTAATTTTTAAAACAATTGTTCCAGAATATAGACGTTTGGCCCGCTGACATTGGCCTTGTGTAGTATTTTAATGATAGAATGTCGTCTTTGTCAGGAACGGTGCCACGGATGATGCGACCGGCGCCTGGACAGAACTATCCCCGCACGGGTTTCCCATTGGAAGGTAGGCTTTTTTAATTGTAAAAGTCCAGTGGTAAGGATGGAGCTATAGATTTCGAAAATATTATTTGTATACATACAACATTTTAACACAGTTTAAAATGTGTTGACATCGAAATATTTTTTTTAAATAGGACATATTGGAATTGAACATAATACAAATTAATTTCCTCCATGCTGCTTTCAATGAAACATTATGTGAATAGAATCCGCTTTAATGTAAGTGAGCGCCCCGCCATTGGACTTCGTGCTCAAGTGGCCTTATTCAATAAAACCCAAGATCACCAAGCAGCCTTTAGCCAAGATTTCGCATTATTTGAAGTGGTGCTGGAATGAAAATGAAATACATAGCAAAACAAATCGAATCAAGAGGATAATAATATTTGGACAGCATGGTGCTGAATAATGACCGCTGACCACGTTCTTCGCACGGATTCTATTAATTCCCGGATGGGACACTCGAGTGCGTTCTGGTTAAGGACAAATCCTCTCTGCCTTCGTTTCTTCTTTAGATGTTTTTGATTGATTGCCACGCCATAACAACATTCGTAGTAAATAAATATTTTATTTGTACTTTTTGCCACCTCGGCTATGTTATGAAACGCATTGTAATTTCACATACATTTCTATTTAAAAGTGCGGCCCTAAACGTAAAAGAAATATAATTAAAAATAATAATAATTATAAACATATGTTATAGCCCACTGGAACCATTTGAATGCGCATATGAATTTGTGAAGTAATATGATTATGATCACCTAGGGTTGACTGGAGGTTAATATGAAAAAAGTTATGTTTGTATAGGCTAACAAACAAATATCCACTACTGTTGACATCCACTATGTTAGGCCAAGGGGAAGGGAACCCGCATTCCTAGCATGGTGCTAACTTGTACATGGCTTTTAGGCTAAGTGTGTAGGCCTATAATCAAAATGGTGCCAATGGGTTCTCAGTAGGCCTTGCATGTGTTCTTTGCGCAGTATCAACTCCCCTGGGTCAAGGCCGAGTGAACCAACTCGGCGGAGTGTTTATCAATGGAAGGCCGCTGCCAAACCATATCCGTCACAAGATAGTGGAGATGGCCCACCATGGCATTCGACCCTGTGTCATATCGAGACAACTCCGCGTTTCCCACGGCTGTGTCTCCAAAATCCTTTGTCGCTACCAGGAAACTGGTTCTATTCGGCCTGGAGCAATCGGAGGGAGCAAACCCAGGGTAAGCATAATGACAAATTAAAATTATATTATTATTATTAGGCCTATTATTATTATTATTATTATTGTTATTATTATGCTATTGTATTATTATTATTGTTGTTGTTGTACAAATAATAATAATAATAATAATAATAATAATGTATTATTTATTATATTACTGTAGTTACACTAAGGGCTTCGATAAATAGCCTATAGCAATATAGTAATTATGGACATTATGATTGAGTTATATTACGTTTTTCAATAATAATAATAATAATATTAATAACAAAATATTAAAATATAACAGCAAAAACAACAACAACATAATAATAATAACAACAACACTAATATTTCTAATAACAATATATTGTATTTATTATTTTAGTTGACACTATTTCAACTTCTTTTTTTTTCCATTCCCAATGCCATTCGTCACAGCAGCAGGTAGCAACGCCTGACGTAGAAAAGCGAATTGAGGAGTATAAACGGGACAATCCCGGTATGTTCAGCTGGGAGATCCGGGATAAACTGTTGAAGGACGGGGTGTGTGACAGAAGCACAGTTCCTTCAGGTGAGGCTTCATCTGGTAAGCCATCGTTTCTTTTAAATCCCAATTCTTCTCCTTTGAAAATAGTGGAGAAATAATAATATAATAATAATAATAATAATTAAAAAAACGCC
>OMPB01003485.1:3493-14904 GCA_900312615.1 Stylephorus chordatus | reverse complement strand
GACAAGCAGTCACAAACACAGGAAGCAGATGAGTTGATGAATGACTGATGTTTTTTTTCTACTTCCTGTGTTTATGGAAAATAATATTTCAAAGAGGGTAGAAGTGTCCACTTCAACTTTTAAGGTCAACTGCAATTAATGAGAGCACCGTCATTATAATGCTCTATCTATCTACCATTATTTGAACATTTTGTATTGTGTATTGTCTTGTAAACTATGTCGGGGGGTTTATTCGTCTTTTTGTACAATTTTCTATCCATTGAAAGCAGGTTTGTCTCGGTTTATATTCCGGCCAAGCCTTTGTAGCAATGTGGTTTCACTTTTAAGTCAGATATCTAATATTAAAGTTTTAGCATTTGTATCAATTGTTTGTGGTTTATTTTCTGTCATGTGGAAAATGTTTGTATAAAATAAAACATATGGAATGCAATCTACTAAGTTGTTGACCTCAAATGGATGTCAGATAGCATATGCATTGGAAACAAAATGCAACAAAACAACAGCATTTCAATACATCTTCCTGAGACAGACTTAACATGTATCATTATGTCAGGGAAAAATGGTCTGGCCGCTGCTGATTTCTGTATGGTCAAGTTTGAAGCCTTCCCCTGATCTATAACAGCCATGTAACACCGGGGCAGGATGTCTGTGTGCAGGAACAGGAAACAATGGAAGTAGCTGAAAACTGACCTCACAAACAGTTGGTCTGTTAGAAAAGAAATTAAAAATTAAAAAAAGAAAAAACTGAATACTGTTTTTTTAACAAGCAAGTAATACTGGGGAAAATATATGCCATTGAATACTGTCATCTTCCAAATAAGGGGTTGCAGATATACCAAAAATATAGTGTGCGATGAACTACATCACTGGCAAAGTGCTTGAAACTGACGTGATTATTATCAGCAATCATTGAACAATAGAGGGAACAAGTTGTTCAACACTACATTTGGTAGTGGATATAGGGATGCCATTTAATCTCAAGACATCAAATGTACAACATCAAATGTCTGTCTTCTCTATATTAGCCATAATATACAGTCCACCTGAAGGTTGAACTACCTATAGAACTATATATTTAGTGTGTATTAAGAACAACTTGCACTAAATGGGAATTAGGGCAGCCTATTCTGATGCCATGGGGTTTGGGTTTAATACAAATATTGTTTCCTTCAGCAGTATTGGTCTCACAGTGCCCTCCTCTGGATATGAATAATTTCTGACTTTCTTAAACATTACGGGACAAATACTGTAGGTTGTGGTTGTTTTCTGCAGTTTGCCTCAATTAAGCTGACACAAATTAGGCTGGAAATGAATGGACCTTGTTGGCACACCCTTAACTCTCGGGATGGACGTAAACAGCTTCCATTGGCCCAGTTGAGCATTAGTAATTTAACATAGCAAACAAATAATAATAATAATAATAATGATGATATTTTTTTTGTTAACAAAAAAACAACAACATGGCGATTCTGAAAGAAACGTTTTCCTTAGCAAACTTTGATTTGCAACCCAAGTTTATGAGTTGCAAGGGTTTAAAAGTAACTTGATAAAAAGCTGTAACAATCATGTGTTGTGATTTGGAATCCCAACATACAATGCAAATAGAATAGCAGCTTTGTTAGAATAAACAATATGTTGGTTGTTCCACATTGGGGGCATGTAGTGCATATTGTATTGTGTGGGCCCTATTGTTTGAACCAATAGCTTAAACAAGAAGAATAAGAATTAACTTAATTAAAATCAAAATAAATAATTAAGTCCAGCTAATAGTAGGCTATCGAATTAACTTTAAATTTAGCATTACATCATAAGAAAACTATAATCGACGAAACTAAGGGAATACATTAAAAAAACACGTATCTGTATTCTGTTGCTGCACGAGCTCAGCTATAATTGGGCTAATGACTAAAGAAAAGCCACCCGTGCGTCAACCGTCAAGCAAACGCAGGTAAAACACAGGAAACAGGACGAGGACGCAGCTCGCGCTACAGTTGCTGTCGGGTCTTGTAAGCTCGCGACTCTTTCTCAAGTTAATTGTTGTTATCTTTGCGGTCGATGTGTTCGTCAGAGCTTTTGAATCATTCTGTTTAACTAAAGAAGAAGTTAATCGCATATCTGTTATTATCTGTAAAACACCGCGCTCAGGATGGCAGCTATCAAGGCTTTAGAGAAATGGTGCAAAATGCAATGTGATGGGTACCAAGATGTTGCCATCACCAACATGACCACTTCATTCAGAAACGGGATGGCTTTTTGTGCTCTTATTCATACGTACAGACCGGACCTAATGTAAGCATTTGTTCAATCTGTTAATTTTTTATTGAAGTTGGCTATCATAAATTAATCAACCGGTGAACTTGAAATGTCCAAATGACAAATGACGGGCTAGTGGAGTGAATATTAATTGTTAGAAGTGAACATGTTTATTGTCTGGGCCTACTAAAGTAGCAGCATATATATATTGTAGGTCAATTAGCTCAGTTTAATTTAAAACTTTTGAAATCCGTTAATTGGTAGCCTACTTACAGTAGCCTATAGGCTACATGTGGAGGTTTTTGAAGTCGGTTTCTTTTTGTTGGATTTCGATAATCAATCCTGTCCAACTTTACCCTTTTAACCTGTTCTCACATTTTCCCCCTCAGAGACTATGACTCATTGAACAAAGAGGATGTATTTAAAAACAACAATTTGGTGAGATGGAATTTCTTAACTATATTTCCGTTTGAGAAGGAACAGCCACGTCTGTGAAAGGGAATATGTTTACATCTGTGTAAATTAAAGATATGGATAAAACGCTGTACTAAAGCTAAAACATGTCTCAATCAACCCATATGTTTTAAGGTGCCATGCTTAGTGGATTCAGCCAGATTGGTGACAGCACTGTAGGAATAACAGCCAATTAGTAAAATCGACACCTCACAGGAGTTAATTGAATGCTACAAATGAATGAAAATATTATTAACCCCTTTCCATTTTACCCAGTTTGTTTTCTTAACCCCTTCATTTCCTAATCACAGTTTGAATCAGCCCATTATTTGGTCAATTTCTCTGTGCTAGTTTCCTCTGTTTGACGATTTCTGGGCCCCACGGTGTGCTGTGCACTCACCAAGCTGTGGTAGTCGACTCTATAAAGCCTTATGTGGATATTCCTGACAGTGTAGGCAAAGAACCTGATCTTAGGAGAAGCTCTCCAGCCTATTCATTTTGAATGAGGCTTACTGTCATATAGGCCACTTGATCCTTCTAGGTATAGGTTACGCTGTGGAACAGTGTTCAGGCTTTCCCTCTACATGTTTTTCTAATGAGGACACATTTGCCACGGTAGAAAAACACAACTTGGCATTGTATGATTAGGCAAAAAAAAAAAAAAAAAAAAAAACGCCTGGTTGTGTTACGTTTTTACATTTACATCTTTCAGTTCTTGACAAAATGGTTTGTTTGCGACAAAGTCCCCCTCAGAGATATGAAATTGGCAGACATCGCACTCCATGGTATTCCCGCTGTTGATTTTTAATGAGTCTGTCCGGGCTGATCCTAAACAATGCCTCGATATCCTGCTCCAGTCATCCTCTTATCCCAGAGAGTGCACAGGAAACGTGCTATTCATTAAACAACTGCTCAGCCATGTACCGCGTGTTCTGTGCTGCTGGTCCATTTATAGCAACGTTTGACATTTTGACACACAATGGTGGGAGCAAGGCATTACTATTCCTAACTAGTTTTGTCTTTATCTGGCATGAAAAATGTTTATTGTGCTTCCATATCCATTATGGAGCACATTTAAATTGGGATGGAATGTTTTTTTTATTATTATTTTTTAATTTATATTTTTTTTAAGCAGGAGTTGATTTAAACACTTTTCTTTTTTTTTCCCTCTAGGCCTTCCGTGTTGCTGAAGAGAAGCTTGGGATTCCTGCTCTATTAGATGCAGAAGACATGGTGGCTTTGAAGGTTCCAGACAGACTTAGCATCCTTACATATGTGTCCCAGTATTACAACTACTTCCACGGGCGTGCTCCCAGTAAGGAAGTGTGGCTCACCTAATGGTTTATGTTATAACTTTATACACGAGTATATTGCGTTATCTGACTCCATAATAACTCTTATGACTGTCTCTTTATTTTGGTAGATGTCACTCTGGTTTTGTGCAAGTTTATTATTGTGGATGGTTTATTTTCAGTGGGAGGTGTAAAAAGGCCAGCAGAGGGCACCAAAGAGGAGCCGTCAAAGAAGAATCTTCCAGTGGTCGCCAAAACCTTTGTGTCTAAAACGGCTCCTGAGAGATGTTTACCGTCCACGCATGTTGCTGGGACCTCACCCAACTCGGCCAGAGCTGCTGTTGAGGTTGGTACAATTTTGGCCCTTGGCACACCTGGAAACATATAAATATAATATCGAGCAGTTTCTAGCAGTTCTGAAACCCTTCAAACAGACTAATCTGAGTTAAGTCTTTGTATTTGTAGATTGCGTCAACGGCGGGAACTGCTGGTAAATCAGGAACTCTGAACAGTAAATGTGTTTCATGCAACGGCCATGTTCACCTGGTTCAGAGGCATTTTGTGGAAGGAAGGCTCTATCACAGAAGCTGCTTCAAGTAAGAATTGTTCCGTTTTTAAGCCGGTCAGCTTTCATGCTGTTCAGTTAACTAATTGCAGCATATCTAAACTCACCCCAGATGCAGTGACTGCTCCGGTACGCTCCGTGCAGGGGCCTATATCGTTGGCAAGGAGCCAGACACGTTTGTGTGCAAGTCTCACCGGGACACGCAGAACAGTGGCACTAAAGCTTTTTCATCTAGAGCTGTGATCGAAATTGACCGCCCCACTTCATTCATGCGACCAAATTGTGCCAGCCAAAGCCCACCTGCGTGCCGCGCCGCTTCGGCCCTGACGGCCCCTGTGAATGTTGTCCACAAGACAGCGGAGTCCGCTCCGCTTTCCCAGCCCTGGAGGCTCTCGGCCCAGAGGACACAGGCAGCCCGGCAGAGGTTCTTTCAAACCGCCGTGCCTGTGGAGGTTTCCGTTGGCAACGGTAAGCCCCCTGGACCATCAAGCACCTTGGGCCACTCCAAAGGTCCAAATGTGAAGGGCATCTCCAGGGCGGTGATCAGCAACAAATTGGCGGAGGAAAACTGCAATAATAACAACACCTGCCATTTTACCGTTAGATCTGCGAAGAGAAGGTGGGTTTTATTGTTTCCATATGATTTATTTTTAATAATTTTTTTAAATTTATAAAATAAATCATATGGAACCATAAATTCTGTTCTTTGTATATTTGTAATTTCCTTCTATGCAAAGTTCTTTTTCTGCTTGTGGTTGAAATGCTGATGGGGAGAAGGGTGTTTATCGTGCTTGTAGGTTTGAAGATGACCAAAAACAAGATGGAGGCACTGGCTTCAAACAGGACAGTAACCAAGGCCCAACAGGAAAGTCAAATGTACAGCCCACCACCAACCAAACCACCGTGGAGTCATCCGGCCTGAAGGCCGTTCAAATAGACGAGACAAGGCCAACAACAGTATACACAGTGGCCACAGGCAAGTAACTGATGTGTTGTTCTGCCAAGAAACACAAGAGAAAAGTCCTTCTGTGATGATGCTCCAATAGCCCCCCTATCTAATACGCAATTTGTGAAATGGACGGGTGGCAAAGGGTTTCGCTTTCAGACTAAATAGCGTTTATCTTGGCAAACTCGTAGAAGGTCTCATCTCTATTCAAAAGTAATGACATTTCTCATCTCACAGGGATGCATTAGTGGATGATATAAATTGTTGGCGTTTATCCCCACCACTGAGCTCCAATGTAGTGGCATTAGGGTGACTAGATACAGTACCAACTGTGGGACAAAGTGTTTGTGTGAGACATGTGACCAATGGTGAGAGGTAGTCTAAAATGTTGATATAATGTCTAACTTAAAAAAATAAACATGTCTGTTCTGCCCCTTAGCTCGTAACATCTCTACGCTTTGCCCTCTGGTTGATTCAGTAGCACACGATAGACGGGTTACAGGTTAGGCCTTTAGCATGTGAAGGACTTAACAAATTAATTTTATTTGAATACAACTCTCATGCTAAGTAAATGCAGTAAGCATGAAAGGAAGCTAAAGCTTGACTGGTGTTAGCTTACAGTACAACCACAGCTGACTTATATGATTGGGAGTGCTGCACAGTGTGGTAAACACTAGCCATAGATTGGCACCTCTTTTTGAGCCACACCTTTCTAGTGAGACTCGCATGTACTGTCGCTGTACTGCCCTGTGTGAAATTGGGGGGGTAGTTTACATCATATTCCCTAAATCTTTGTAGCTTGTGACTTTGTGGTGACTAGCATGTACAGCAAAGACTGACAGGTTAACCTGCACTTGACCCTTGTGTGCGCAATTTGATTCACATCAAACACAGCCCTGTGATGACAGCCTTTCCTGCTTTCTTCACAGCCATTGGATAAAAGCCAGATTGAACATGGGAGTGTATGCCATTTCCATGCATCCATATTTTCAGCATTTTCAGCGAAAGCATTGTTTTCTGGTTGTCCATCCATACGTACATTCGTCTGAGCATACATACATCTGTACGTACGTACTGTGGCTGTGTCTTTCACTCAATTAAAAAGACTTGAAGATCCAGTGATCCACAGACAGGCGGGTTAAAGGAAAAATGTCCATTTATTCAATCATGCAACAGAAAATGTTCAAAAACCAACTCGAGTTCTTCCCGGTCCGGGGTAAATCCAAAAAGGGAGCTTCTACCCCGATTTAACCCCTTGGTTAAATCGAGTGTGCTGATGAATATGGTGTTCCCCAGGCGTTCAGCTCGTCCACTCCGAATCTGGAGACCTCGTTCAGCCTGCGGCAGTCATTTCAAAACCTGGTGGACACATCCGGTTTCAGCACCATCACGATAGGGCTAGACTATGCTCTGTTGGACTCCTCAATCACTCCCATGTCCAGCATCCTGTGAACCTCCTTCTAGACCACTGCTCATTTAGCTTCAGGGATGTGGTAGTGCAGTTGTCGAGACGATCTTCCCCTGTTCCGTGACCATGTCATGGGTGATGACTGTCGTCCTCCCCGGCCGGTCAGCATACGCATGCACTTTGGTTCACACTTCCCGTAGGCCTTGCCGTTGGTCTGGGGACAGCTGCTCCCCGATATGGACCTCTGGTTGAACGTGGGGAACAACATGGGCTGAGAGGACTGGGTGCAGGGGGGGATTCGTGATCAAACCAGGTTCACGTGATATATTTGTTGGCTTTTACGTCTGCCTGGTTGTCTCACTTTATAGTTAACTGGGCCTCTCTCCTATTTAATATTTCAAGGGGTCATGGCCAGAAACATACTCGGGCCGTACCAACGTCACTACACTGCCCAAGTCATGGAGGGCCTCTATCTTTCCACCCCCACTTTTACTGGAAATCTGGGAGCTTCTAGCTCCTGGTGAGCCCAGCAAGAGGTGACATGCATGGAGGGAATCAGTGGACGGCATAGACACATGATGGGATGGGCAGCTCCAGGCGATTGTTACAGGTGCAGCAACGGTTGCTGTCTCTGTTCACTATAGGCCATCGGTCCCGGTGCTTGTGGCCTGCCATTAGCGACTTCTGGACAGGGAACCCTTTCTCCAGGGTTCTGAAACTGCCGCTCATTAGGTCGCGTACCCTTTTGGGCCTCCTCCCCTGAGGGCCGCGTTATGTCAACCATTACCTGGTGGTTCTCCAGCAACGCCACCAGGGCCTCCAGGTTAGCTGGGCTGGTTTGAGCCTACCATTTGGCATACCTCTTGGCATCTGGTGCCAGGACTCGACAGGGCTGTTACCTGGGTTCAGGCAGGCTGAGCTGGGTCAGAGCTCCAGGCATGGAGCCTCTGGGCACCGGCATGAAGGCTGTACCCATAGCGTGCTAGGATGGCTGCCTTAAGGCCTCAGTAGCAGAGGGGTCTTGGCAGGCGAGCTGGGCTTCTCCCGATAAATACTGGGGGAGCATTCCAACCCAATTAGCAGCTGGCCATTCTTCCTGGGTGGGTGTTCTCTCAAGCGGCTCCATGTAAGCTTTGATGTCATCATTGGGGGTCAACTTGGTTAAAAAAAATCTTTGCGGCTGTGTAGGGGTGGGAATCACTAGGGACCTCACGATTCAATAAGATCAATCAAATCAATCAATCGAATCTTCACTGCCATAAAAAGTGGTAGCCTTTCAAAAACACCAGCCATAAAGTGTTACATGCAATTAGAACAACAAATTAAACATTTAAACCTGTTTGACTTGATCAACATGAATTGAAGTGGCTTCTTTCACACTTTTTCAATTTAGATCTTTTCAATATTTGAACAACAAATGAAACATGTGCTGTCTGCTGAGTTATAAACTGAAGTTTAGGTAGATTTGGCCAGAGCGTCATTATTCCTGCTCAGATATGGCTATAGTTCATACCTGTCAACAGTGGGTTTTTAAACGAGGGTAAATTTTATACAGCCATATTTATACGAGCCACAGACGCCGTCTTTGGATCGTACGTCAACGTCACCGCCGTATTAGAGGCCAAGACTGGCCTGTAAACAAAAGTTTATGCTGACGATTTTTGGAATCTATTTTTGCCATTGGCACAGGGTTGCCAGAGCTGTCTGTCGTTCCAATTGTCCTGGTAGTAAAGCGGCAATGGCTCCTTCCATTTCACTGGTAAGGTGGCACAGACTTGCGTACAGATGTACTGTACACCTCTAATGTCTAATACAAAACCAATGAATAGTGTGTGTGACTACTGCAAAAAAAACAAAAACAGGATGGTTTAATGCTATAAGATCTGCATTTACATTTGAATAAAAACGATACACGGTAACAGATTAAAGACTGAAAGTAAGTAAACTTTAGGAAATTATGTGTTAATAGAAAGAAAGAAAAGACAATTTCTTTTGCATCCTATTTTATAATAACTTACAACTAGGTAGACTATGGTTACATGTAAGGTAATTTACAATTAATCCATAATGGCTTATGTTTAACCACAGTATCATTTTAAGACCTCACCTGAAGCCCTGCAGGTGTGCAGCTGATTCTGCCTCTGCCCTGTGCCCGTGTGTAACAGAATGATGCAGTGATGACTAGGATGCATACAAACATATGGTTCAAAAATAAATAAACCTACGCCCCTGGCGCCCATCTTGATCTGAGTCTCCTCAGGAAGAACAATCTGCTCTGTCCCTTTTTTTAAATTGATTTGGACCTAAAGATTGGTCCACTCTCTCCACTTCCTCTCCCTGGATAACAACCAGGGGCCTCCTGTTCCTCTGCTAGTCCACCACAAGCCCATTGGTTTAGCTGATATTGAGCTTCAGGTGTCGTTGCACCATGTGGCAAAGCTCTCCATCAGTCCTCTGTACTCCTCTGTAAAAATAGTCTAGTCTAAGTGAAGACGGCATGTTTCTCACTGGAATCATACATGTCAATATAGTGATAACCATTTCACCAAATAATACACTTAATACCTTTCATTAATTTCCTTCAATGTCTTCACTACATATATTATATGGGTGTGGACAGACAGGGATGTAAACTGCAACTTGACTGGTTGGCGGCGGCGTACAACCGTGAGGCTGTAATTCAAAATGTATTATTTAATTAATGGATTTGTTCTAATTACTGTATGTTGTAAGGGTGAGCGTCATGATCATACCTTAATTTTGTCAGATACATAATTGGTGTTTCCTTTAGCAGTTTGCTGAAATGTATTTGTGTTTTTGCTGCAGAATCTGTGTGCCGGGATTGGAGATCAAAGCTCAATCCTGTCCAACCTGAACAAGGACGAGGGTAAGTTTGGCAAACCAGCTTAATAACATCGGCAACTTTCACGCCCGCTGGGTGGAAGGCAAACTGCCTTGAAACATTTAACCTTCCGCTTATGCACTCTTCAGACCGCAGATTCCTCCTACTTCATCCGTCTCTTATTGCCGATGGGCTGAGAGTACTGCCTCTAGTTCTGTCCTAATCAAGTCCCGAGAAGTGGCTGGCCTTCACCCCTTCCCACTGTCTTAAAAACCTCCGTCTCTTAATGTCCTTCCGCTTGTGATGACCCTCCATTCTTTTCCTCGTTTTGTACCATTTCAAAATGTGAGTTGAGACTTGTTGTTACTTGGCAACGTGCACCTGCCTCCTCATAGTCATTAATCCCAGAATGGCAGTTGGGGAAGATCAGTGTGTTTTTTATTTTATTTTTTTTTGTCGTCCTCATAGAAAGCTATGCTCGCAAGGGCTACCCGGACCCGCAGAGGAGCGGGAGGCCGAGATTTCCCCCGTCCCCTTCAGCGCTGTGTCCCTGACAACCGAGGTGTCTCCGGTTACACCTCTGGTTGATCCCGCGTTCTGGAACCGGACTCCACAGAAAGCTCACCCCGCCTCAGGAGACCGAGGTGACACGCACTGCAGTGGCTGCTCTTCGTGAAGAGAGAGCACTCTTGTTCATTTTTAACATTTTACCCTGAAAAGGATTCTAGCATTTAGTCTTCCCGTCCCGTCTTCTCCCGTCCCGTCTTCTTCCCTTTTTGTAAACTGCCCTCCAGTTAATCAGGAAATGATAACTTCTGGAGAACACCTGCTTGAACACTTTTTTTTTTCTTTTGTTTATTTTAGTTGTGCCTCACTCTCCCGGATGTCCAGCGACACAACCTTTAGTTTGCTCACCTCTGACTTCAGCCAATCCGGAGGATCTACACCTCAGTTCCTCCCCAGGTCGAGTCCTCTACTCGTGGCCTTATCACCGACGCCAGACACCGTCTCACCCACCCTGCTGTTATTTCAGTCTCCTTTACAGGACGAATACTTTAACATAAAAAAAGCAGGTTAAGTCATATGTGACAATGCCTTCTTGACGAGCTGCCATAAAAAAAAGGTCCATCTAATCCTATTTTATCTACCTTCTTAGGCTCTAAAAAGGGAAAGTATTTGTCACCCACCAACACCTCCAGGACTGAAATGAGGTCAACCATTGTAAGTTCTCCCCGTTAAGTCTCATAAGAGATTAATTAACAGCCATCCAAATATGATTTTTATAACCTTTCCAGTGAGGAGAAAAAAAGGAAAAATGAAAGAAGGAGGCCGTGGTGACATTCTTCACACGTTCTTTTTTACATTTAACAATTTGGTGGTTTTAATGCGACTCTTCAATTATCTTCTCTAATCAGATTAGGCGTCATCACATTCCAATGGATCAGATTGCGAAGGAGCTCGATGACATTGAGGCAAAGTTGGGCTTGTTGGAAAAGGAAGGAGTGGAGTTGGAGAGAAGGCTTCGCAGCTGCGAGGAAGGTATTCACGATTCCCCTTCACGTCACTGTGGCGCTGGACTGGTCCCACTGCAAACACACCTGCTCTCTCCCTCTGGTTACTGGAGGCGGGTGTGTGTGTGTGTGTGTGTGTGG
>OMPB01003358.1:3392-14043 GCA_900312615.1 Stylephorus chordatus | reverse complement strand
TGCTTTGTTTTAAAATGACTGGTTAAATGACTGTTGCTCCTAAAATATGATAAAATATTCCAGAGAAAAAAATATTCCTGCGGCAGAATATTCCCGCGCCGGAAATCCGGCTCCACGCCGGAGAACTTCAAGCCATTGCTTAAATCCGAATCAGTGCAGAGTCTACATGTTATTAATCCAATGTATTAAGAGTAAGAAGAGTATCAAGGGACTTTAGAATGCAGGCGTTGGTTTAATCCCCTTGACATACATCTGAGTCAAAAGACAATCAAGGTGTACATTATATTTAATTTACTTTTACTTTTAGGGCATTTGGCAGATGCTTTTGTCCAAAGCGACTTACAAAAGTACATACGTCAGAAATGACTTGCAAAAATGCATTATTATACCCAAGATGTTTGGATATATAAAGGCTAGGGATGTGCACGATTAACCGACTAGTCAAGTAACCCGACGTTGACCCGCTAGTCGGCAAAAAAATACTAACCAGTTAACCTAAATTTTACACATTGCTTTTATTTCACTCAGATCAGTTCTACATCTTCTTAATAAAATGTTACGGTATATTTTAAATAAAATGTTACAGTATCTTACTCGCCTAATGTTATGAGCATAGAGACAACGGATACAAAATATTGGCCACAATTCATTTTTTTGGGACACAAAAATAATCGGACTGTTGCGGCCGCCACTGCAGCTCTGGTGTGAGAGCTTTGTATTCCAAACGCTGTTACAAGAGCTTCTGAAAATTCTCCGCTTTTAGCCATGGGGTATAGACCTACATGCTCTTATTCAAAACCTTTCAAATATATTTTGTTAGAAGAATATAATATGTCATTTGTTATTTCATGTGAACGATAATATCCAAGGGTAGGCTACATGAGTGAAAGAGGTGGATTTCTTTGTTTGATCAAACCTTCCACCGTCGCATGATAGCGATGTCCCGTGTAACAAAGCACGTTCGGTTCTAACTTAAAAAGGCTGTGACAGGGTGTTTTTTATTTTTATTAATAGGGTTATAGTTTTGATGGTGTACTTTTCTCGGTCGCTCAAATGAAATTGTTTACGAATGTGCAGTGACGCATTATTCAATGCTTTCTCTTAGTAGTAACTTTGTCATTTCGGAATGGAAGTGAATAGTTCTCATGGTGAGCATGTCTATACGTTGTCTATTGACAATGACGCTGTGTTCAGGTATTTATGTAACTAATTGATTCTAAAGAGATTTTGATTGCAATAAGAGACTGTGGATTCACTTTTCGGCCATGCTGGAATAGCCATGGCAACGAAAGAAGCCGTGGCTGTAACTTGGCACACCCACCAAACCAAGCTCTAACACAAAACCGAGTGTAATTTGCAGACAAATTATCCCAAACGTGTTTTTTTAATTTATTTAGTGACTTCTTCAACACTTTAACTTTCATAATATGAAAAAATAAAATAAAAAAACCTAGATAGAAAAAAATAAAAATCGATACAATGGCTGGTTTTATGAGCCATTCTATTTTTAGACTAGTCGGTTAGTCGGTTTTGATCAGAGTAGGTTAATCGACAATAAAATTACTCGAAAATCCCATCCCTAAAGGCTTATTACATGGCCTAATGTTAGATACTATGCCTTTGATGCGAGTTGTGGCATCAGGGCATTCCTGCAGACGTTCAGCATCTAAAGCATTCAAATCTTATGAGAAAATCTGCCTGATTGTTCTGTCCAAGGATGACAAAAAAACATTGATGGCCAAGGTTGACAATAAATAATAGTTATACAGTAGTATTGTCTCTGTGTTAGCTTCACAGCTGTCATGGTATGGACAGCCACTATCAAATGTAATAGTTGTCGGAGTCAAATTGGACATTCCTCTCTGGTGAAGGGTTTTCTCTGCCGTCGAGGGCAAACAAAACAGAAATGAGGGGGACGTACTTGGAATTTGGCCATATTATATATTACACCACACACACACACACACATTCTGGCTTATGTGCCTTAAACTGTGAATAAACAAATATGATCCACACCTTTCTTTACTCTCTTTCTCTATCCTGGTGGGTTTTGTTGAGTTTCATTTGTGATGAATATTGAAAAGGCACAAAACAACATGTCAGCATGATCCAAGGCTAAATGCTGGGTGTTACCAGAGCAACCCGCGGGCAATGTGACTCATCCCAGATGTTCTCTCACTCAATGTGGTGCCACTGTAGCTTTAAGTCCATAAACCCTTCATCCTGATCTTAGCATAGCTGCAGATGAAAGCCAATCAGTGTCGTATAACAATCAGATGACCTTGGCGAGATCTGTCTAGATCAGCGACTGTGGGGACTGACATCCATGTAATTGCTGCCTGGCCTGATACAAACCTTATCAACAACAAAGCCTATGCAGCAACAAAATGCTAATGTTTACTTATTCTCTCGTCCATCGTGTTGAATTCAAAAGCGGCCATTAATCACACCGACCGAGCATCCACATTTCTTTTGTCTTCTCTTATGTGTGCCAAATTGAACGTCATGATCATAGCCAAGACATTGATTGCTCCCAATGATATCCAACTTATTTGCACTGGGAAATGCAAAGAAGATGGAGAAAAAAAATCTGACCTAAACAGATCTACAGGGAATTATAGATTCATGAAGATCTAGGAACATTATGTCAAGCACCACACCCAGACAAGCTGAAGTGCAAGGTTCTGGTTGCAGCAGCAGCTTCAGTGTGAGTACTAGCAGAGCTTGTGAATCCTAGACCCTGTCGCAAGTCACTGCTCTGCAAAATGTAGGAAGAAGCAAAGGACAAAATGGAGACCTGCAAGGAGCGTTTTATAGGAACGTGCTAAAGCCAGTAATCAATAAGTATGTAGCGTGAATGACATCAGAGGGCAGCTGTTGCTATGCATTTTATTGCAACATGCTATTGATTAAAACCATTGACACGGGTTATTCCCAACACACCGATTTTATACATCCTTATAATTTGTGACTACCTTAAACGGCACGCTGTTCTACGAACTGCTTATAAATTAAACGGAGACTTGACTTGAGAGGAAAGCCTGTGGATAGATAGGGTGATGCGTAAGATGGTGAACTGGGGTGTGGTTAACTCTTACCTTCCCTGTGACCGCGGACCAGACCTTGAGTGTGTTGTCATCGGAGCCACTGACAATTCGGTTCCCACAGAATTGGAGGCAGGTGATAACATGGTCGTCATGACCTTTCAACACCTTCAGGGGTTGAGGGTGAAAAATGAGGATGGAAACAGAAGGCAGAAGAGCTCAGTATAAAGTGATTGCTGTAGAATGACAGACATCCACAGCTGAGCTGAATCATGCCACCGTTCAGGGTGAGAGGCAAATGGCATTATAGGGTGCATTGTTGCATGTACACAAAAGGTGATGTCTATCGTACATGTGTTTGTGTGGATACGTGTGTGTGTAGGATCATTTTCCTAGCAGATAGTGGGTCACATAACTGCAAACTCAGCAAGAGACAGAGCACGCTGTATACGCAATGGTGTGTAAATTTTTAAAAAAAATGCATAAACGCATTGTGGAGCTTACTGTCTCAAGTTAGACATGGGTTTCGTTTTTTTTTTTTGTAGTAGTATTCTTTTATACAGCCTGAGATTAATTAATTCTCCCAAGTACTTAGGATTAGGAATAATCATATTCTGCACACATGAGAACATAACATGAACGGATCAAACTCAAATGGATCACACCTTGGGTGATTTGAGGTCCCCCCTCCTCCAGTTGGTGTCTATCCTGTGTTGCCTGATGTAGGCACATTTCCACGGACTGTGGGTGAAGCCGGGCTTTGCCGCCTTCCTCTTCTTGAGCAGCAAAGGCTCATCGATCCCTGTTGAAATCATGGAGGAGAACTGGTAAGACTGTGAGCTTGGCAGAATGCTGCAGAACATAGAGCATTGCTCCCCAACAGAGGTTGGGAGGCATTGCTCCCCCATAGAGCATTGCTCCCCAACATGTTCTCCCTTTAGCATCTGTAGGTTTTGTATTGCAGGGATCGGAGACTGACCCTCCTCTCTACACTTCTCCCTCCACAGCAGGTTGTCTTCAGCTAGGATACGCCAGTAGCGACATGTCTGGGCTGCTTGGAGGAGGTCCTTTGGCTCCAGGAATGACAGCACATACAAAGCCAGCTGGTGAAAGACAAAAAATAATAATTGTATACAGTTTGGTTTACAGTTTACTGTGAGACTGACATGGCCTGCCAAAAATGGAGAACAAACAGACTTCAATATTCCTACAGGTACATCTTACATGACATTGAAGGCTACCTGTTTAAACCTTCTACACAGTTGCAGCCCTACCCAGTTTACCCAGCAGAATGAGAAGATGGGATAGGAGAAACAGCACAATAGACTTATAAAAGAAGGGGTGCAGGGGATTTGTCTGTGGGGAGCAAGACCAGTGACACCATTTGAAGTCATACTATTTTCACCTTACAATTTTCTGTTCCTCTCCTTCCTCCCCCCAGTATAGTCCCATACCCGTCCTTCCTCCCCCAAGTATAGTCCCATACCTGCCAGTATGTGTTGGCTACAGGCTATTGTTCAGTTCCTGCCCAAATGCCAATGCATCGGTAGCGCTGTCAAAGACGGTTCTATGCAGAAATAAAAAAATAAAAAAACCTACCTATTAAATATTGTTCATTATACCCTTAGGTGCTGCAGGGTTTGACGGAGACAAAGTGAGCAGTGTTCAATAGGAAAATCAAAACAACTTCAAAGGATTCTCAAGGAGAGCTTAGGGGGTGAAAGGGAAGACGTATTGCGTGGAGGAGTAAAATGGAGGTGAGACGAGGGTTGACGTCATAAGAGGGGTTTGGGGGTGGTGCTGGTGAGGAGCGCTGAGGGCGGGGAAGGGGGCCTCTCACCTCTTTGGGCAGCAGGGAGATGAAGTCTCGCTGAAACTGTGGCTCGATCACTTGCATCATGTGCTTGACTTGCGTGGGCTCACAGCTGTCAATCAGCTCATCCAGCGCCAGCAGCTTCTCTGGGCCACTCCAGCTCTGGAACACACAGCCACGGGGAGGGTTCATGAAAGACCATGTGGAAAATAAGGAGCGTGCTTACACCTTGTTTTATCTTGGGCCTTGAGTAAAGGAGTGTCACCAAAAAGGTGGCTGTGGCCGATACTTAAGGCACTGAAGTGTACATATACTGTGTACCCTGGGGCCTTCATGGTTTACTCAACAGCACCTGCGTAAAATGACTGTGGGACAGTTTTTTTTTATGAACATGCAGAATTTCCCCAGTTGTAATTCTTTTGAAGAGGACCGAAATCTAAAATGAATCCCAGTTCATGAGGTAGAACATGAAAAATTTGGCACATGCAAGACACCTGTAATCGGCTTTAGTTAGAGCTGATGGCTCTGCAGATAATTAAGGGGTTCACAGAAATCACTCCCCGCTACAATGAGGAGGCTCAGCCAAGAGCCATTTCCTGACTCTTTACTTCAATGTTTACACCACTAAGTATCAAGACCTTAGTTCAAACATGACCATCCACACCATGGAGCAATATTTACATTAGGTAAAGAATATGCCTTTGACACTACAAGTGGATAATGAAATCAGCTTGGTTAGGCACATTCGTCACATTGCCACCTAGTACCATTCTGCTACATTTAACCTATTACAGGCTATAAGGCCTACATGCCCGGACTAGACTGGGGAATGTACAGAATGTGTAGCTTCTGTGGAGCACTTTCTTACAGTAAAATAGTCTGCTGCAGCTGGTTAGGGTAAACTACATGGCCAAACACAAACACTATAGAAGTCAGGTCTTTTTGATTCACAAAGACAAACTAAGAAACTTGCCCGTCAAGTTGCCCGTTTAAAACAGAGCCTTTACAGGATCATAAAACCCTGAGTGCATTTGCAGCACATTAACAACTGGGAACCAGTTATACATGTAAGGGTAATTTCAATCTTAAGCAGCAGTTTAATGGAAACACAGTGGGTATGAAAAACAACAAGGTAGTAATTACCAGTACGACTAAGTGAACAATGATTGGGCATAACATCCAGGTTGACATTACATTTTTGGCTTGAGGGTTTACATTACATTTTTGGCTTGAGGGTGCGTGCACATGCACATGCACACGCACACACACACACACACACACACACACACACACACTCTTCACGTTGTTGAGTATTCACCTGAAATGTCCGGAGCCATTCTTGTAGACCCGTGGGTGGCTGGATGGAGGCGACACGGCGTCTCTGTTGCCCCTGTCCGTTGGCTGTCCTGATGTGACCGAATGTGGTGGGTGTGGACGGGCATGGGACAATTCCCGTGGGGCTGCAATAAATAAGAGTGCTTAAAATGACACACCAAAAAGTAGCACATTATACAAAAACATATACTAAATAGGGTCTGGCCAGCTGTGCTGCATGCAACCAGACCAAAGATACAGGCAGATAAAGTTACCTTAGCCAATGTGCTGTTGCTCTATGCAACCAAAAGGAAAGGCTTGACTGAAATGAGTGGGGTCTTTGATAGCATGCGCACTGATGCTGTGCCAGCTTCTGTGAGAGATTGCTTTTGTTCCTTTGTGGCAGCAATTTGAATATATTCTGTGCACTATTCTATTATTTATCAATTCACTCTTGCACATTGCACTTCATTAAAGCGGATATCAGAGCCCTGTGTGCAGTGTGTATACTAAGCTTTTTGATTGGTACTGCAGCCCTCATAGGTACAGTGATTGGTATCAAACGTGTCTTGTGTCAGTGTTCTCTGACTTTCCCTGACAGAGGGATTTATTTGCAGTAATAGCCGAAGTTGGTTGGGTTACTACTGAATCTCTGTGAACTGAATTTTAATGTTCATTAATTTTCATTTCTAACCAATACTTTATGAACCTAGCAATATCACTTTAGTACTACCAAAATTAAATGAAAGCAAATTGAAGATATTTTGCATGACATAAGCCAGTAAAAGTGAAAATGAACGATGAGTCAAAATAACTCAACAGCAAACATTGAAAGCTTAAAACCTTTTTTGTTTCTCTTTAAACCCGGAGACTTCAGAGTATGTCAAGGATTCCCATTTTAACTTCCAGTTAAAACTACCACTAAAACTATAACTAGGGCCTGAAGGGCAGCATTGGACTTCAAAAGGCATCCTTCTGCCCTTATAATGTACTGTAGGGCAGTTGAGAGAACCCAACCAGTAGAAAACCTTAACACTTGCATTGGGAACTGGAAAATAGAAAGCTGGGACCATATCTAATGAATTAATTTTTAATGGGATAGGAGGCTAGAAGGGGCCAATTACACAGAGTCCAGAGAAGTAGCTCAGTAGAATATAAGGGGTACAGTTAGATTTTTGTTTTCTTTGAACATTACGCATTTGTATTTCACGCTGGGCAGACAGAAATGGCAAGGCTAAAGAATATTGCTAATACTAAAGTTATACCACTTTCCATTATTTCCAATTTATTTTGTAAACTTTCACTTCCCTAGTATTACAGGCTTATCTACATATATAAAGGATTTAGAGCTCTGACGCCCATCACAGGAACATTGCATGTTAGGCTTCCGGCTTTGAAGGTCGATGTGTCCCCTTTTGTGTAATCTGGGAGGCCTAGTAAAATCAACTGCACGTTGCCTCACCTTGGATACTCTGGGCCTTTACAGGGTTTTTTACCAGAAGGGAAAGTTCGGACCTCAGGGCCATGGTCCAACTTTCTCTTCATCTGTAAGCCAAGAAGAAGGAGAAAAATAAACAAAGATTAATGACCACTCCAGCACATTTACATTCAACACAGATCCAAACTCATTCCACCTCATCCTTCTACAAAGCAAATATAAACAGGCTCAAGCTCTGGGTGCCAAGACAGAATTCAGTTGAATACAGGAAACTTGGCAAATGTTGTATAAGTCATCGTATCAAGTCTCTTCCTTCATGCAACTTCCTTTTGAAAACAGTGCACACAGCAAGCCTCTTCTGAACAGACAAGCAAATGATTTGCTTTGAATTATTCTCAATGCCTGCAACCAATGTGAGCAGACAAGGTAATAAAAACAAAAAAATGAATTAGATACAATTTGGAAGACATGCTTCCTCTTAAGATGAGACTCCTACTATATTAATGTTATTTAATGAATCATTATGTTGCGATTTAACAGTCCGAAACAAACTACGAGGTGAAAACAAGTGAGACTAGCATGGAACATTTTTTGTTTTGTTTTCCATGTTTTTTTCCCCAGAATTTTGATTAAAAGGGCACAAATCTACTAACATCGGTATAGATATACAAGCAAGAGAGACCCTGATAAGATTCTGGTTGGAGGCCAAGCACACAGGGGGTCAACGGTAGTGAACATGAAGACACCTGACACGCATAGGTAAAAAATATATAAAAATAAAAAGCTATTAAGGCCAAATGTGCACACCCGCTAAACTTCAAGCATGGGCTTAAACACACCAATAACCATGCCGTAATAAGAACGACTCATCCGAGTGGAGAAGTGCCATGTTCTGACGGCATTCGAATTATGAAACTAAAAAGAAAAACTATCATTATCCTTGGCCTCATGTGTGCAAACTTTGCATCATACACAAAGCTTGCTACTGAATATACAGCTGTGTAAATGCTGCATTTACAGGTGTACATACAGTAGGATGGGTCTCATCATCCAGGAGATCACAGAACTGATGTTCCATCACTCATCCCAAAATATATCCTAAAAAAAAAATCCACAACATGGCTAAACAGACTATTTATAATACTGCAGTGTTCGTGTATACTGCAGTGTATAGTAAAGGATATGCCCTTACAAAAGACATGCTACGATTATTCAACTTGAAAGCTGTGAAAATAATTTAGAAATTAAGCATCGACATGCTGTTTTTTTTTGGTTAACATACTGTACATAGACATTAGAACATATGAAACCATCCATTTGTTTTTAATCATCACATTAAAGGTGCTGTGCCAGACTGAATTAGAAAAAAATAGAAAAATGTTTGAATTCTAAGCAACGCCTCCTCCCCAATCTGAGATGGCCCCGAAACCGAAACCAAACTCAATGTGCATTTGTCAAACTGCACATTGAGTTTGCAGTTTGACTGACAGATGGGTCGTCCAATCAAAGGGAACGGTCGACCATCTGATTGGTTGTCCCGTTTTGGCCCCTGTTCCTCACACAGATGCTCAAATTACGTCATTGCTGTGTCAAATATGTTATGTCACTGATTACTGTGAAATACTTTCCAGATATATGGAGAATTTTAAAAATTTACCATAAATGAACGAAAGGGATAGCACCTTTAAAAGTATAAGCATGGAAGCTAAAGCTGTTGGACAAACAATTTATCCAAGATGTGAACAATTGCCGCAAATGACCTGAAGTGATGTGAACGTGAAGATCGCAGCAGCATATTCTGTGAAAAGTGGAGGCAAACTCTAACCAAACACAGCCATACATAGGAAACCTGTTCAACCAAAATAGAATGGAAGCAGACGAGTGCGTGGGAAGCGCGTCAACCTGTAACACAGGTTTAGCGAGACGTACACAGGGGTTGATCTCTCCTGGCCATAGTAGTAAATGTCAAGGAGGGGGATATTAAACACAAAACGTGTCTCGAACAGAGGACTGCATTGGTGCAAGGAACCAACGTGCGAAGGTTCACAAAGGGAGACACAATAAGCTGATCATTAAAAAACAAACAAAAATAAATAAATGAAGAGGAAAACAAGATGAAGTACCGCTAGAATGGAGAATTGCAAAACAAGTGAAAACCTCACCCCCACTCAACCCCTAGCAAACATAAAGAAAAAAACCCTCTAGAGTAAAGGGCAGGCATCCAATAGGATCGCATCTATCTTACTCTTGATGGCCTTGAACGTCACGAGACTTGTAAATAAATGGCCAATGCATGAGGGAAGATTGACGCAGACTCTAGCTGTATGATCATGAAACGCTCTGATTATCATTAACTCATTCCTAATTTGGCATCTTTCAGCTGTTAAATAGGATTACTCATTTTAGACGTCTTGTTCGATTACAGCATGAACCAAACATTTATTTTATTATGCATTGAGAGACTATTCTTACACTGAAGAACTGTGCACTGTACTATGTGGCAAAATCTGAAATGTTATGTTTAAAAAAACACACCAGAACAATTATAACGAATACATTCTACATTCCAGGCACATTACTGGTTGAAACAAACGTTCCCCTCAAAATATTTCCATACAAACTTAACAGAAAGACTTCAACATAGCTATTTTAATAACTGCCTAAATGATCAATTCTGCTACTGTGTGGTAAAAACTAAAAGTAATATATAAATTCTGATTTTATTTATTTCTTTTTTTTTGTCACTTTAGTTTGGCAAGTGAACACCAAATGATTAACAAAATATATTTTGATAATGTTAACCGTGTAATCGTTAACAGCTGCTGGTCTTATCGGGGTTTTGTGCCCCATGATGATGAAATTGTAAAACAGGAGACATGGGAGGGGCAGGAACCTTTAAAAGACGGTAGGGATTCTCTGCTCAAATAATCATACTGGATTCGAGTACGAAAATAATTCCTCAGTCAATAGCATTAAGTCAATGACACAGACTAGGTCATTCCTAATTTACCATAAGTCACTATTGTTAGTGGGGGGGGGGGG
>OMPB01003210.1:3673-14734 GCA_900312615.1 Stylephorus chordatus | reverse complement strand
ATGTGGTCCCAGCATCACAACACAAAACGCAGGAAAGCCTCATACAGACCTGTCGCCAAGCAAACTACATAAGTGTGTGCACCTGACACCAGAGAAGAGGGAAGGGAATTGGGATTGGCCCGGACGGTTTGCTTTCATGGAGCCTGAGTAAAATGATCCCGCGGTGGACGCCCTGCCTGAAAACAAACCACACCCACACAAGTTCTAGACAATGCTACTGTACCGCAGCAGAACACCTGAGTTATCCAAGGAAACCAGTTTCGTCTATAATCGATACCGGAGTATGATCATAATTTGAAGCAACATATCTAACTATTAAGATTGGAAGGGGTCGATATGGAAGAGGCCTGTTTTAAGTCCGTTTTGTCTGCTCAGGATTCTTTTGTACTAGAAGACACAAGTTTGGCCCTGCCATCGGAGAAAAACATACTGAGCCCCACCAAGTTTCATTCAAACGAGCGGAGTTTACGTGTTCAGCAACAAGTCCAACTGACGCTTTCACGCAGGCTGAAGAAGACTGGGTCACATGGTAGCCTGTTTTTATATTTATACCCTCTGTTATGACTGGAATACGTTTTATGTAAAGAGTTTCTATTGATAGATAACGTAAATGCGAATAAAAAAGGGGTTTACAAAAGCTAGACATTGAACTGTACTAGTACTAGTTATCCCCCGCGTAAGAGCGACATTTCCTGGCCAAACAGGTTAAAAGTAGCTCATCTTCCGCCTCAAGATTTGTCTTTTTGTCTCAAATACCTGCATAGCACATGATTTAGGCTAATTAATGTATATTCGATAAATCTGGATTTATTAATTATCCTTCAGGCTAATGGAAAAAAGTCCATGCATTATTTATCAACCTGTTTTTGTTTTGTTGTTGATGTCTTGTACTGGGAAGATGCTTCGCAAACATCTTGTAAAGGCAACTTTAGGCCATTTGAGACACAGAACAAAAAAAGGTGTCTAAAAAAATTGAATGAAACAAACGAATTTTATTCAAAAGCGTTCCTAGTATTAACGCATCTTACTTTGCTCCTGTTGGATCAAACTCCCCTAGTAGGAGCCAGTTGAAGCAATGCTTCTGTGTAGGCCTAATTACAACTCAACGTGCTAACCAAGGCATCTTCAACACGTCCTAGGTAGTGTCCATTTACAGAAAAGCACTTGGAGCACTGACGCCAGAGATGGAGTACAATCAAACATGGATGTAAGTTATTTCTTTTTCTTTCTTTCTTTCTTCTCTTACTCACTCCTTCCAATCCCCCTGAATCCCTCCCTCTACCTCTCGTAACTTAGTCTCCACACACACACAGTGTGTTCTTTCATAGAGAAGGCATTATCAAGTTGACCTTTTTAGTCCAACTCTCCTATCACTGCATCCTGGTGGCATAACATGAATCTACCCGTGGATGTGTTGGAGGAGGTATGCTTTGAATATTCTCAAATATATCCCTGCTCTACTTCCCACAATGCCATGGCTTGTCTCGTGAATTATTCCGTTTTATTTCCCCCACAAATTAATCATTTTCCAACGCTGTTATAGCCTTGATGATTACATTAGCTTGTTAAAGTTGCAATCACTGGCTTCAGGCTTCCATTACTCCACATTGTGATATTTGTTTCTACATCAATGCAGAGAAATGGATTCGGCTTCAGCGGCCCATCACTGTCCGGCGGGCACGTGAGAAGGCCCTCCAGGAGAGTGGAAGTATCCCCGGGTCCCAGCCCAGAGTTTTCTCGCAGCCCGTTGAATTTTGGCTCGCTGAGGTTGGGGACGTACACCCTCCCAGGTCCCAGACAGGCCCCGAAAACGGTCCCTCCTCCATTGGACCACTCGTTCGGATCGGACTCATCTCACCGCTACACCTTTTCGGAAGTGCCGCGCGGCACGCGGTTTCACGCGTCTACACCCAGTGCTCACGGCTTCTCCTTTAAAGCCGCACCAGGGTGGCCGCCCATATCTACAGACGACCCGTTTCAACCCTGGAGTCACAATAGCCCTTTTCAGCCTCTCCGTCAGATCCCTGTCCAAAGGGACACATCAGGGACTATGCAGAGGAGAACAGTAGGCTTCGGGACACTTGGTGCGCACCAGGATGCAGAAGGGCTAACCTGGCCGGCCCACATCAGGAAGGACCCAAGCCCTGATAAACAACTTTCATACGCACCCTCCATGGTCAGCATGGAGGTGGACATGACTGCAGTGATGGAGGCGAAGCCTCCTGTCCAGACGTTGAACACAACACCTCCGTAAGACTCCCTCTTTTTGTTTCTGTCATATGCAGTGTTGTGTGACTATCAAAGGGTGGGGGGGGAAAAGATATTTCCCTCTTTTGTTTCCTCCCTCACAGGAAGTCTGAGATCAAAGCCCCCGAGCTGACGTTAGAGAGAGCTGTGAGCCTTCTGACTCAGGACAATGAGGATACACTCATCTGTGCGGCCAACTTCATTCAGCGCCAGTGTTACAACAGCGCTGAGGCTAAGAAGATGGTATGCTAAGTTCTGTTGGTTCAAATGATTAAATATTGATGAGCAGGGCTCTCACAGGGGATACAACTTACAGGTTATATGGTGGTTTTACTGTACATTACAAGCTAAATGTGATTAAAATGCTAAATAAATATTTTTGGACCTCCATGTAGATTGCATCGACTGGTTTTGGAGAGTGAAAAATGTTATAGGGCAAGACTTGTCTAGATGGCTTTTTTTTTTTTTTTTTTTCATCTGCATCTATATGTGTATATGCCTTTCAATTTGTCTATTTTCAGTTATTTTAATGAGTCGCTGGAATAAAAATCCCTTCTTCTTTCCAGGTGTTCTATCTCCATGGTATTCCAAAACTCCTTCACCTTCTCCAGAGTGACAGTGAGGAGGTCCAGCACGTGTCCGCCAGCGCGCTACGAAACGTGGTCTTCCAGAGCAGCGAGAACAAAATGGAGGTGAAGGAGAATGATGGCATTGCCGTTGTTCTCAGCACACTGAGAAGCAACCATGATGTGGAGACCAGACGGCAGCTTACGGGTCAGTTTTCACTCCATGGATAAAATAATGTTACGAGTGGAAAGACCGCTTAAGGCCGTGTTCACGCTCGGCTTCTTTAAAAAAACAAAACGCTGCCTTCAGCGCCTTTTGAGCGCTTCTGCTCTCAGTATTCTGTAACCTTAACAACGGGAATCATAACGTTAACATTCTAGCCGACATACGTTGACCCAACTGTTATCGTCTACTTGTAGCTTTCTACCGGTAACGGCAATTGCAAGTTGTTCAACGGGTATTTGTTTAACTTTGTCCATCTTGGTCTTTGGGGCATCGGTAACTAAGGATGTAGGTTACTTGGGAAGGTGTACCTACTCTCCTCGTCCTGATTGGTCAGCTGTCAGAAAGGCGCTTGACATCATGCAGCTCTTTTCTGAAAAGTTGGGAAAAATTCAACTGAAAAAGGCATCGGGAGCTGCGCTTTTTAAAAAGACAGCCGCATTTTTCCTTTTCCCTTAGGGTTGCATGTAAAAAAAGGCGCTGGCTGTTGGAAAAAAAGAAGCCGAGTGTGAACACGGCCTTAGGCTGCAGCCCGGTTCTCCGGTAACTTGAGGGTTGCTGGTTTGAGCCTCAGCCCCTCCTGGTTTATGTGTCATGGTGTCCTAGAGCAACAGGCATCATTTCCAACTGATTTCCAACAAGCTACTGGTCCTCTTCCATGGCTGCCACAGCCTTTGCTGTGTTCTGGTCGGCACCAGAAAAGCACTTTATGAATGCAGTCCATTTCCCGCCCAATAGACCGGTCTCGACGTTTCTCTTAGGTCTACTGTGGAACCTCTCATCTCATGACCTCATCAAGGAGCACCTGTCCATGCAGGCCTTCCCGGTCCTCACCGACAGCGTCCTGGTGCCCTGCTCCGGTCTGTCTGAGGGAGAACACCCCAAAGAGGATCTTCTTGCAGACTCCGACACGTTCCACAACACCACTGGCTGTCTGCGGTAATTCTTATATGAAATGCCAACTATAGCTCTTGCATTGTTAATGCAACGTTTTTGGTCAGTCTTGAAGTTCTCATTCTAGAAAGCATAGTTAACCTTAAATCGAATTGTTCATCTGTGGTTATGTGACCATTTTACTTTCCTTTAACTTTTTCAATAAGTGTAGCACAAGTGCTGCACAATATGTAAAATTGTTAAAAAATATATAGACCATGAAAACAGTAAAAACAAACACTAAAACATAAGCAACGACAGACCTTAAAAACACACAAAAAATGACAGACTGCACAGTACGAGGCGAGACAAAGGCCAGTTTGAGACTTGAGCTACTTTTAAATGAGACTTGAGCTACTTTTTAAAAGCGTCAACGGAGACTGCAGATCATATGTCTCTAGGAAGAGCGTTCCAGTGTCGGCGCCACCACTACAAAGGCACAATCACCTTTTGTTTTAAATCGGGCACGAGGGACAACCAGCAAGCCCTGGTCAGAAGACTTAAGTGACCTACTGGTGGAGTAAGGATGGAGCAGGTCAGATATGCACATAGGTGCCTGACCATGCAGGGCTCTATATGCAAAATCAAGGACCTTAAAATTAACCCTGAACTTAATAGGAAGCCAATGTAGGGAAGATAAGATGGGTGTGATGTGATTTGTCATGCTGGACCTGGTCAACAGCCTTGCAGCAGCATTCTGGACCAATTGTCTGCCTATGCAGAGAATAGGTGAACTCTGAACAGGCGAGTCTTGAGTCTCTTGCGGAAGCTGGTTAGCGACTCTGCTGTCCTGATAGCGGCAGGGAGCTCATTCCACCACTGCGGTGCCAAAACAGAGAAGCGCTGTGACTTAGTTGAGCGACCTTTGCATCCTCTTAGCGATGGTGGTACCAGCCGGGCGGCTGAGGTGATATAAAAGCATGAATGATCTCTATATAATAAACCTGAATTTGGCAATGTTTCTTAATTGGTTGAAGTACATATCCTGATCAAATATAACTGAGATTCTGAGATTCGACTGTACAGCCGAAGAAAGTGACAATACGTGTCACTTTCAATAAGTGACAATTGTGACAATACACAATTTTGGAAGTTAAGCTATCTAAAGCAATGATAGGACCTCAGTCTTATCTGCATTTAGCTGTCAAAACTTGTTAGCCTGAATGGCAGTCAGACAGTTGTGCAAAAAGCGAATAATGTAGGACCCAAGACAGCCTCAATGATAACTGCTATAATAACTACGCTATCTTGTAAAAGAGACGATGGCATCATAAAAAGGGCAGTTGCCCTTTGTATTACGCTGGCTCATACAGAGCAGCAAACAGAAATTAACAATGAGCCGAACAAACATGCTTTCCTTTAGCCGGTGTCACTCTGCCATGGCGACATCCGTCCTTCTTTCTTCCTGGCGGGCCCAGCTAATGCCAGTGTGTAAAGGGAAGACTGGTGGTTAGTCAAATCTCTTGCACCTGTCGCTAATCACCTGCCTTCCAATCGAGCCCTGGGAGCCAGACCCCCTCCTATCTTTCCTTACAGACAGAGCCTGACCACACACCCCCATCACCTGACCCAGGCCAGGGTCCCATCCGGCCTATCCGACTGATTGAAATATGTCATCAGCAGTGTCTTGTGATTGTAAAAATCTCAAACTCTCAAACAATACAAAAACTGACACGATTAACGCTCCTTGCTGCTCATTGTACTGTGGAAGATTTTCTTTGGACTAGGCCCCCTCCAGAGCCTACTGGCTCGCTGGATGAGATGGATGAGTGCAAAGAGAAATAATTCAAAGTACGACTTCTTAATGTTTAAGTAAATTGTACAACAGCTGGGTACTAGTCCAAATTATGAGAGGAGTAACAATCTGCAACCCACATGCCAGCTGGGCCGTGGCTGTGGGAGTGTCGCACAAGATGTTCCCTTTTAAATACTGTGGGTATGATAACCCACAGTATTACCACAGTATTACCACAATAGTCTAAAGATTGGTCATAAACAATTTGCACAGGCACAAACCTGTGCAGGCTGCACGTGTTACAGAGGCAATCACATTATGTACAAAAACAAAACCCGTTTCTGTTCCTGCAGTGATCTGGCATTTCTTTCATGCTGACATTCTGTCAACTTAGTACGTAGCACTTAAACTGGTGGTTGTTTCATTTCATCGTATGCTTTGATTATTCTGAGCCTCACCTGTAAGTCGCTTTGGATAAAAGTGTCTGCTAAATGCATTAATGTAAATGTAAAGATGACTCTGAAGTTGTCATTCTGTCATGATGACAACCACTCAGTCCTACATAGGGGGCAAACACCGCCACAAACTAAATAATTAGATGGCTGCTCTATCCTGTTTCAAGTTTCCAGTTTATTTATTAGCCCTTTATCACAGTCTAAGGGCTTCACAGGCCCACATTTGACCCCCATTGACCCTGTAACCCTAAGCCCTCAGAAGGTGGGAAAAGGAAGCAACCTTCAGAAGGGACACACTCCTTAGACACTCCTTGACACTCTTTAGACACTCCTTAGACACTCCTTAGACACTCTTTAGATACTCCTTAGACACTTTAGACCAGGGCTGGACTGGGACACAAATTCTGACCGGGACGTTCACACACCGGCCCACAAGCATGTGCGCGCGCGTATATCAGAACATAAACTTAAAGCCACAAAAACGACAAATTATTCAATTTAACAGTTTAATATTGCCTGGGCAATAGGTTTGACATGATCACAGATTATTTAACTGTCCCCCCAAAAATACCAATACCATGAAGTGAATGAGTTTGTCTTTTAAGCAGTATAAAAGGTACAGACACTGCGTATTAAATTACAGTGCACGCACTAATAGATTTCTCTTTCTCTGATGCGAGCGCCTGCTGGGGCAGCGGCAGCATCTATATTAGGCATTGGTAGTTGGCCGCAGGATGTGATTGGCATGTTCAGATGAGAGACAAACCATTGGGCCAATCATGCAATCGCTCTGTGGGCCAGTCAGCCAAGGACCAAAAAAATAATAATGCACAAAACACAGCTTCCAACCGGCCCACAGATAGACCGGTCCACCGGGATTTCTCCTGGTACTCCCAATGGCCAATCCATGCCTGCTTTAGACACTCCTAGATGCTCCTTAAGCTTAGACACTCCTTAGACGCTCCTTAGACACTCTTTAGACACTTTTTAGACACTCTTTAGATACTCCTTAGACACTCTTTAGACACTCCTCAGATGCTCTTTAGACACTCCTTAGACACTCCTGCCAGTCATGTCTAATGTCCTCATTCTCTCTGGGCTATTTCATCCTTCATTAAGTGATTTAGTGATTAAAACTGAAGTTTTAGTGTTCTGGGATAATCTATTTTTGCTTCTATCTGGTTGTTTGCTCCTAAAAAAACATTTAGAGTTTTATTAAATGGGATATGGGAAACTCTGAGCCCATATGGACAATGGCCAACAGTGAAACACTAAATTATTTATCTGGGTCCGGTGGTTTGAACTGAATTCACCCCCTGCTCACTGCTCTGTGGTAACAAGCCTCGTGTTTTAAACCTCTTACTTATATACATGTTCCTCCCCCGGGGAAGTAATGTGCTTTCATATGTTTTGTCTTTGGTTTCTTTTAGCAGATGTATACAGTTGTAATAATGAATGTTACCTTTTCAATAGATGTAAAAATCGGATTGTCAAAAGCTGATAAAAAGACTTCATAAACAGGCAAGGGCTTACATTTACAACATCAATCGGGTCGTGATAAAAACACCGGGTAGGTAGTTAGTAGCGACTATCTCGCGGACTAGCTGTGCAGTAGATTTTTTTAGAGATTCTGCATTATCAAATCATAAAAAAAACATCTTGATTCTTAGGTAAGCTGACTAAGCTCCAACGTTAACAGTGGCAATGTTAAAACAATGTGTCCATTGTTTTTCAGAAATCTAAGCTCAGCTGGTCCAGACAGCAGGAAGGCAATGCGAGACTGCGAGAACCTTATCGACTCACTGGTGTACTACATCCGCAGCACCATTGCAGACTACAAGCCTGACGACAAGGTCATTAATGGGGATTTTTTTTCCCCCTTTTTTCCTACCTTCCTTTTTTTCCTGTAGGGTTTTACTTTATTTACAATTGAATTGAACATATTTTGAGTTAGCCTGTTAGTTCTTAGTCTTGTTTGGCTGATTGTAACAGTTCTTATACTTTGTTAGTCAGTTGTGTCCGTTACTTTCCATTTCCAGTCCACGGAGAACTGCGTGTGCATCCTGCACAACCTGTCCTTCGAAACCGAGTCGGAGCTTCCTCAGAAGTACCATCGACAGCTCTCTGAGTCCCGGGGGAACCTGGCCCACACCGCGTGGACGCCGCACTGCTTCGGCTATCGCAGCGCCAAGATCACCAAGGTAACCGGCTTATGCAATGATCCAACTTGACAGATGGAAATTTAAAAATAAAAAAAGGGTTCTTCTCACGCAGAGCAACTCTTTGATGCTTCAAATGGACTGGACCCGGTCCAGGTTCCCGCCACACTTTTGGCTAATAGATTGAAAGTGTAGGCCTCTTAATGAGTGTAGACATCTTACAAACCTTTTTTGTGTTCATTTTGTATACTGACATTAATAATAATCATTATCATTGCACTAATTACAATAATATATACTCTGTGTGTGTGTGTGTGGGGGGGGGGCGCTATCTGTCAGCATCAGAGCAGCTGGGGTGGATAGGACCTAAGACTGTGGGTTGTATACAGGAGACAGCCCCTTTATTTAGTCTTCAGTGCCCCCTGTGGGCAGCCACTCGAAATAACAAAACAACATACACTCAGGTAATCAAATGTTCCTGGCCGGGAGTCAGCCAGCCAGCCAGCTCGCTCGCTCGCTCTCTCTCTCTCTCTCTCGACCCTCGAGCGGCGGACTCATTCGTCCCGACAAGTCTCTGTCTCCTCTCTTTTTCCCTGCGGATCCAGCTACTGCCCTTTAAGAAGGGAAGACGGGTGATTCATCAATTCCCTACACCTGCCACTAAACCACCTGTCTTCCATTCCGGCCCCAGGAGACACACCCCCTCCTATCTGTCCCCTACAGACAAGTCAAGTGTATAAATGTTTAAGAATCAGTACAAGTTGCAGTGAATCAAGCCACTGTATCTGATCATGCCTTGCATACAAAACATGGTGACTGGATCTGTATGCAGAGCCATAACCACTGACTATAAATAAGGCCAAACCAACCATTGAGGACACCGTTGGCATGTCCTCAGCACTGTTCTCCACATCCATTTCCCTAAAATAGATGCTTGATTAAATTTTCCAAAGTCAGATTCAGTAGAGCATAATCCCACGGCCGCCTAACAACCCCCCAGACCCCCCCCAGATTCAGGGGCCAGAGGTTTTCCACGTGACCCAACATTGCGGTTCTTGTCCATCAGCTTTTGCAGATTTTGGTTTGATCAAGGCATATTAAGGTGCAACTGCACCTCTCTGAAGAAATATAAAATGGCATTGGTGAAAATATTCCTGTTATGCTAGTTGGCCTTAAAGGAGGGGTATGCAGCGAAAATTCTATGTATTTTTTGCTATAATATTTGCATTTGTCATGATGTATTGATGGTAAACAATAAATTATGATGTTTAAAAAAAAAATCACCAAAATCCATAACAGATTAGGGGTACGGGAGCTATTTAACTCCAACCAATCAATCTAACCTACCAGTTAGATTGATTTGCCGAATTAGCTGTCCATCAACAGCCAAAACCAGAAACGGAAACGGAAACCTATCTGCGGTAATATTGTCAATGTAAAGTGTGACCTAGAGCACCAAGCTATCTAGAGCAGGGGGCGGGGCTTATCACTCAGATTCTGTTCGAAAAATCATAAAGTGTTTGGATAAAACGGGCGCTGCATACCCCTCCTTTAACCAGAAAAAAAAAACTGTTTAAAAAAAAAAAAGAATTAATTAAGGAAAAAAAATAGATATAATGATAATAATAATAATAAATTTGAATGCACATACAAAACAACCAAATAAGATTACCTCTCTCTAAATGCACGTGGTTCTAATGTGTCTTTATGTAAGAGTTTGCTCTGGTGACCAACTGGGTTTTGTTGCAATTCACAGTTTCACGTTACCATTTCCTAGAATCTGGAGCGGCAGTGCCCCCTGCTGGAGGAAAAGGCGAATCCGCGTGGTATAGAATGGCTATGGAGTGCCATTACTGTTCGGATGTACCTGTCGTTGATGGCCCGCAGTATCCGTAACTACACCCAGGAGGCAGCGATCGGAGCCCTGCAAAACATCACGGCCGGACAAGGAATAGTGAGGAAGCGTTTCTTTAACATGTTCAAATACTTAAGATTGTTGTGTCTATATATTAATTACGTAAGATAGCATTCAAATGAACTGCGACAGAGTTTAACTAGTTGGTGTTACACCTTTAGTGTAGTGTTTAGTGTTTCACCTTTATGCTGCTAGCAAGGCAGAGTTTATCAATTGTACTTGATTTTACTTATGGATATTTATCAATAGTTGTATTTATTATGGAATGATTTATTTACTATAGATGTATTAAGAAATGTTTTGATAATAATAATGAAATATGATTTCATTATTATTATCAACGCACAACTACGACTCATGTGTTATCTCTTGGCAGATGACTGAAGCCATCAGCCACACGATTGTGCAGCGGGAAAATGGCCTTCAGCAGATCAGGAAGATGTTGCAAGAAGGAGATGCGTCTGTTAAGAGGACTGTACTGTCACTAATAAAGAACCTGTCCCGCTACCAAGAACTGCACCCTGACATCGGTATCGTTTCACTTAAACCTCTGGCCAAAACTTTTTAAATCTGTTTTATTTGTTCACCTCCCTCGGTACTTTACTTGAGAAAATGTTGATGAAAGTTTCTTCTGCTATGAGAAATAATGGGGGAAACAATAAGGGCCACGCAGAGAAAGAAATGATCTTGCAACCACTCCAAAACTCAACGGGGGTTGTTGTTTTGGAGTGGAGCCAAACACGCTGCACGCTGAGCAAAAAAAAATGCAGCATTTAATGAGTATCCTTTTTTTTACTTGGTTTGATAATTTGTGGGCATGTTGTCGTC
>OMPB01002920.1:0-11448 GCA_900312615.1 Stylephorus chordatus | reverse complement strand
CTTCAAAGTAAAAACCCTGAACTTTTACTCAGTCTTGTGTCGTGCATTTGGATCCTGGTAACTTTAAGAATTGTGACATATATTACTGTAGGTTTTCACCTATTCTTAAAGGAGATCTATTATGCTGATCCGTGTTTTAGTACATACAAACAATGTTATAATGTTGGATATCAACTGCAAACCTCACCAAAGTTACAAAACATGAGCTATAGTGTTTCTGCCATAATCCTGCAACGTGGTTTCCTGCCTCTCTGAACGGCTCGTGGCGAGATCTCCGCGAGATCGTTACGTCAGGTTGCACACAACCTGATGTTGCAGCGTCCAATTGGGAGAAATCCTCCTTCAGCGTTGGACCTGTAAGCCTCCACTGAGCTGGCCAATCAGAGTCACGTGGGAGGGACCAGCAGCCAAGGTCTCGCATTACAGCTAGAGGCTGAAAATCAGCTCGCTGAGGATATTTGTGAACGCCGGTATGTCATAACTATGGGGGTTTTCGAGCTGAAAATCATGCAAAGCTACTCGGTAGGTGTTCAAAACTCACTTAATGATTGATAGGTAAAACTGAGTATAATAGGTCTCCTTTAAATAGCTTTGCCTATACCATACAAATTTTTTATTTTTTTTGTGGGGGGAAACAACGAAGCGGGGTGTCATTATATCGTTATATGCCAGCAGACTTCCTGCATGGACTTTAAAACAAAACTGTGCTATCAGCTGTGCGCTGTGTCATATAAACAAACCACATAGCCTACCTGTCATCTGTGCAATGTAAACAAAACACGGTATCAACTGTGTGCTGTGCCATATAAACAAATCAGCTTCGAGTTCAGATACTTCCATGGTAACGACTTGAGTTAAAAGATTGGTGAGTACAACAATGGATGACTTGACGGCTTAAGTTTAGTTGAAATGAGGAGTTAGCCTATATCTACGATACCTCCTCAATTCACTATAAAACCTCAATAAGGCGGCAGCTGGCTGGAGATTGCCAGGGAGCCAGCGTATTTCACGAAGCTGATTATATGGCACCGCACACAGCTGATAGATAGCGTGTTTAAAAGTGTCTCAAAATATAGCTGCCAAGCTAAAATATTATCAAGGTTATTTTTTGTAAATAAATAAAGAGTCCCATTTTAGCTGTGAAAATATATTTTCATGTGTAAACATATACAGTAACACAAGTTAACATTATTTAGCTTGTATTGGGATGCAAACACCATATGGTGGCTTATAGGAATTTTCTTTTATTTTGAGTTTGAGGGTGAATTTATGAATGGAAATTTGAAGGGAGGAGATGCCTTCCCCCGCAAAACTTATTTTATTGCAGTTATACTCTATGTGGTATTTGCAAAACTAAATCACTGTCACAAAACTATATTGTCCATCCTATCTTTGCACATATTTAAGTAAGTATACAGAAATCCTGGAGCTTTCTATTAGTGCGTATGGTGTATACCTGCGTATCATTGGGTCAATGGCTTTGAAAGCATGTTCCACCAGCAGTTATATTTGTTGCAGTATGGGAAAGAAACGTGGCTATAGAGCCGTAGATTAGAGTAACGTTATTGTCGGCTAGATAAAGGCTACAGCAGCGCTACACGACTTCTTCAAAGATCTCAAACAGGGAGCTGAAATTGTAGCCTCTAAACAGTTATGAATAATTAACTTTACAAAACAAATTAAGCGGGTGTTCCTGTGCTGTAGGGTCACTGGCGACGGCAGGTCTGCTACCAGAGAGACTGGAGGCGGTTCTGATCCAGGAACAGGGCTATCATCAGGTCGGCCCGCCGGAACACTGCACCCACATGTTTGTCCTGTCTGTCACTGTGGCCTTCGCTTCCAAACTAGAACAGGTAACCATGATAATAATCATGTTTCATATTCATGTAGTGCCTTTTAGGGAAAACAAGGGCCTTTCCAAGAAAATAAAAAAACATAACCTGGAGGCCCAAACCTAACGTACAGAAGACCGGAGGCCCCGTCGCTAGGCTGCCTCATAGATAGAGGGCTATTCTAGGTACCATGGTGATGTGGGACTGTCCCGTTTCAGTAGGAAGCATAATAAAACATCCTAGTTGGGTTCCTTGATTTGGCAAAATACCAAGAAAACATGGATTGGTACCTCGGAAGTTGTAGGATATCTCACAAGGTATCACGGTATACAAGGTGTAACGCAACCTTTTAAAATATTGAACTTTGTGTTATTTAAACAGTTTTAATTAAGTATTTTGTCCAAATTGAAACATGTTTGTATTCATAGAAATACAAATACAATACAAATGCATATCATTAACCAATCAACCAAAAAAACATTGTGGATCCATCTTTTTTGTGAATGTGATGTTTCTGTCAGCTGGTTCCCAGCACCCTGAAGCTCTCTGCGAAAGGCTCCGAGTTCTTCTTCTACTACAGTCTCCTGGGGAATGACATCATCAGTGAGCCTTTCCACAACCTGCTGAGCCCCTCCTTCGAGCCTGAGCGCGCCTCCATGCGCATCCGCAGCAGCAAGCAGGTCCTTCTCACCTACCTGGCCCAGCAGCCTGCTCTCCAGGTGGGATACCTGTCTTGTCTGTCTGCCTGCCTGTCTACCTGCCTGTCTGTCTACCTGTCTGTCTATTTACTTGATTACCTGTCTGCCTATCTATCTCTTGACCTGTCTGCCTGTCTAGCTTCCCGTCCATCTACCTGCCTGCCTGTTTGTCTGTCTGTCTCTCAGCCTAGTGACCTGGATTGTCTGTCTGTCTGTCCCAGGTCCATTTGTGCTGTGGGAGCCAGTCTCTAGGCAGTGCTGAGGTCTCTCTTTCTGACCTGTCTCACTGCTCAGAGGAGTTGGACAGCCAGACCGCCACAGTAGAGGGAGTATTTGTCCTCAGACTTCCTGGTAGGGATAAACCCCGCCCCCAGCCCACCGACTGCCAGCCCACTGTAGGAGTGTCACTGTCCCTGAGGAGGGAGCAGGTACACACACACACACACAAACTGTTTCCATGTTGGATGGGGACCAACTTTCTGATCACATGGGTGCCCCCCTCTATAGATGGATTTCCGTCAAAAGTGAATTATTTGTTCTGTTTATTTTTTACTGCTAATAGATCTTCTTATCCAGACTTGCGATTGGTCAGTTTCAGTTGACCTCATTTCCGCTTTTCGCTTTGTATCATGGATGTAACGTTATCGTTGACGGACATCAACGCTTGTTCCAGCTTCCCTTCCTCTCCGTCTGCTGCAGCACATCTGGCGCCACCACATTCAGCATCTCCTCCATAAGGGCACCTTTTATCTCCTCCACGTCAGCAAAATTATCCCTCTTATATCTAGGATCCAGCAAGCAGACCTTTGCCAACAGATCTTGCAAGGCAGCAGATCTGTACTTCTCCTTGAGAACACTGCACATCTTTCTCTTGAGATTCCGTCTCAAGTTGCTGTCCTCGTCGTCTGGACCCAGGACATCTTCACTGAGCAGTTTGATGATGGGAATGATGGATGACAGGGTAGCGCTATTCTCACCAGACTAGAGCAGATCTGTAAAAGCAGCCCCGGGTTGCAAGGCTGCGTTAACAGACTCCAGGACAGTGACATCTTGCCAGCTAGGAATCAGATGCTGGTGTTTTTGGTCATCCAAAACTCTCTTGATAGCTGGGAGTTGCTCCAAGACATTGCCCACCATTTTCTGTTTTGTGCCCCATCTTGTAGCACAGTCCTACACATAGAATCGGCCATTTAACTATTGAACTAAGCCTATTTAGAAGGCTTATTAACAAAATATCAATAAAGGCTATATTTAAAATTATTATTCGTTTCAATATATTTTTAAGAAACGGAAAAAATAAATTTTCTTAACTGCTTTTCCTTTAGAGGGTTGTGGGGGAGCTGGAGCCAATCCCAGCTGACATTCAGGGAGAGAGGCGGGGTACACCCTGGACTGGTCGCCAGTCAATTGCAGGGCTAACATACAGGGACAGACAATCACATTCACATTCATACCTATAGGCAATTTAGAGTCACCAATGAACCTAACCTGCATGTTTTTGGTCTGTGGGAGGAAGCTGGAGCACCCGGAGAGAACCCACGCAGGCACGGGGAGAACATGCTAACTCCACACAGAAGGGCCCCAGTCGGCGTTTGAACCCGTAACCCTCTTGCTGTGAGGCAACAGTGCTAACCACTGCACCACTGTGCTGCCGTGATTAAAAATACATTTTAATCATCCCAGCAAGCCAAAAAATATATATAGGTCATAGAATGATTTTAATTTTTCCTTTATAAATATAGGCCTATTGAAACTAATAATAGCCTAATTTAAAATACAGTAGCCATGCCCTGGCTTATTGTTATCTTGTTAACGTTGACCCATCAAACCCAGGGATCTCAAAAGATCTAAAAATGCACGTTTTCTTCAAAAAAATCGCCAATAACAAAGTTTATTTAGTTATTTATTTACAATTTCCCAGCAGAGTTAGAAGTTTCGTTTATTCTTAGTAGTAAATGTTTTGGCAGGACTTCTTTGGTGAATTTGAATAGCAAAATGACAAGCCTAGGCTATTTTACTATTGATTGTGAATTCTCAATGGAATCATTAATAAACCTGTCTAATAAGTAGCTTACCAATTGAGCATATGCTTGGGGAGTTCCAGCTCCTTTTGGACTTTGGCCAGATCTCTTCTCTTCAACCAGCTCTTGGAGAATGCACTCGCCAATGAGTGACACAGACCCATTGCTCGGGCTGTGCGATCCTTCTGGCTGGCCAATGCGTTTGTCACTGCCTAGTCTGAAAAGGCCCGTTGATATTTTGGGTCCTGGTTCTCTCCGCCCTCCACTTTTCGGCCAATGAGGTTTCTGCGTGCGATTACTGTCGACTTATTGGTCATTGTTGTCCCTTACTTCCATCGCTCTGACCCGTTCCCGTGTTCTGTGAACCTTCGTTTCAAATAAATAAATAAATTTGTTTCAAACAACAGATGCGCCACCCCCGAACATTGTGATTGGGGCGAAGGAATACAAGCTACTTATCCCCATTCTGTAAACCAATTCTGCCAGGCTCTATGTAGCAAATTGCATAGCGATTTGAAAATAAGTGTTTCATAGAGACTGGCAAACGAGGCTAGTCACTGCCAAATGTAAATTATGACCAAAACAGTTCATCCACGGCCAGCTGAGCTTGTTCATTTACATTTACATTTAGAGCATTTAGCTTTGGACACTTTTGTCCAAAGCGACTTACAAAAAGTACATTTGAAGGAAATGAACAACAATATCTTCCTGTTTGGCGTAGCAAGAATTCAAAAGAGCTAGTCTCAAACGATACTAACAGACAAGCTGCTGAGCACTTGTTGATGCAAGGTAGCCTTTATACATATATACTAGAGTACATTGCAACACAATCCTAATTTCTGTTCACTGCTGCTTTAATGTTGGGCCCCATTATCAGCGGTGATACAGGCCAGCTTCTCTTCATCCAGGGACCACTCATCAGAGGTGTGGTGCAGAGCTTCCTTTGTAGTTTTTCCTCATAAAAGTTGCCTGTTCCTCCTTGTTTTTTCGCAGGCGAACAAAATAGTCTGTGGTCTTGTTTTGAATTGACGGGTGTTTCGTTTGGAGATGGCGTTTAAGCTTGCTTGGGACCATGGCACTGTTGGATAGCTTTTCCCCACACACCAAGCATAACGGAGTCGGTGCAGTCGGATCCCAGATGAAAGTAAATCCAACCGAAAGATAACTTTCGCTGTAACTTTTGCCTCAAGCTCACCGTTTTTGCTTTTTGACCACCACTCATATTACGCTCTTCATCTGGGTTAGAATTTTTTCCAGGGCCCAGTTCTGCATTTTTCCTTTTCAAATATTTATCCATCGCTGTTGTACGTCTTGTCACCAACATGTGGAAATAGTTACCTCGCCTCGCACGTGCATCACTAATTCTATTGTCTTAAATTAACAAGGTCATTATTGCGCATTTGCGCTACCTACTGCCACCCACTGACATGGAAGAGTATTTAATTACTCTGCCAGTCGCTACATTGCAGGCACAGACGCTCAACCATGGCAAATTATTTGCAGTAACTAAGTAATATTTTTTTGGACCAATTAAGGGAAATTGGATAATTTCCCACGGCACACCTGACGATCTCTCATGGACAATGGTTGAAAATCACTGACATCATGTACCGAAAACAAATTCCACCTGCATTGGTCGTGTGACTAATAAACTAACCATCTATCTATCTTGTTGACAGCTGCTAATTTGTTTGGATTTTGGCTTGACAGAGGAGGGTAACTGATGGATTTGAAAGGAAAAAAGCATGAATTTATTTTTCAGTGACAACATTACAAACGGATGTAAGGTGGTCAGTGATTCAAAGGTGCAGAGTTTCTTTTTATAGTCCCATGTGACTACAGCCTTTGGCTATTTCTAGTTTAGTATGTACACTGACTACAGTACATCTCCAAAAAAGAACACTCATAATCTTTACTGACATACAGAAGAGAGATGTGTAAAGAGTTCACCTTTGGAAGAAGGCCTCACAGCACTGACTTCTGAAGGTATCTCATGATCTGATGATCGTAGTTTGCGTCTCTTGGGTGGTGGTGGCGGCATTTCATCCCTATCAGTAGGAGGAAGTTTCTCCTCTGCTGATGGTTCTATGGAAATGTGACGAGGCAGACACAAGGCGAACGGGTTTAACAGTTTATTCAGCCCGGAAACACACACTCGCACAATCGCTCCATGCGCTTGTGCCGACACAACATGAATCAACTTTAAATATAAAATTTATAAAACAAAAAGTCTGTTAAATTAAAGTCCATAATCTAAATGAAAATCCGCGTTCGCCAAATGGCGAACGCTCCGACAGCCCTCCGGTGTCTGCTCCTTCTGGTGTCCGTGTGTGTCTCCTGTTTGGGTCCAGTCACTGTTGTTATATAGGCAGGTGAGAGAGAGTTATAATTAATTATGGTTGAATACTCTCACCTGCCTCCGGCATCGGGCCCCATTGGCGACGCCCCCTCCACAGGAAAATAATCAAAATTCAACATTATCAGAAAGATATGTACTTTACATGTACTGACAATATTCAATTGATGTCATTTTTTGCAGGAATGTTTTTGTTTTTATTATAATTAGTGTATTAAACCATTAAAGTTGTTGATGATGATGATGTGTAGAACAAAGTGCCAACACAAAGAAGTTCCAACCAACTCATGAGGTTTACTTTACCTGAGCAGACAGTTAAAAGTGTTTAACTTGTCATAGAGTTATATTTGATTTAAGTACACCATGGATTATGTTTGATTGTTTGATTTTTTTTACATCATTGTAGCTTTCAATTTCCAATCGGTAATACCATATGCCCCCAATGATATGCACATTCTATGAAAACACACAGTAATGACAACAATTCATCCCCCCCACCTGCCCATTACAGTCTGTGAAAAACACAGGCATTAGTTAGCTAACTAACTAACCAAAGGGTGCTGAAAACCGTTTATGCATTGGGACTTCAACAAAAGCCAGAAAGTACTGTCTTATAAGACACTGGATGTTAAAGGTTTATAATTACAGTAGATGCAAACTATAGTATTTCAATTTATTTTTGACAGTACTGTAACTTACTGACAATACATACCATCAATAGTAGATGAACAGTTTCCCTCCTGTATGCTCCTGTCTTTCTCATCACTGCCCAGAACTTTTTCTGTGGAAGTCATACAAAGTCCAATGTTACCAATGTGGTCAAGCAAAAAGGAACAGAAAGTAGACAAAAAAATCTAATAAAACAACATACCATCTGGATCTATCCCAATTTCATCCAAGTTCTTGCCATGAAACTCAGCTAATCATTTACATTTACATTTAGGGCATAATCTTCCTTGCTCGAGTGCCATTAGAAGTTTCCTGATATTAGCCAATTGCAGGGTCTTCTCGGGGAGTCAATAGAACTCACGATGGATTCTTATATCATGGCCAAGAAAGTTGGCCAGCTGGTCCATCTCTGGGTCTGTCATGTTCAGCACCGTTGAAAGGGTTGCGGCACGCTTTCGCAGTCTGGTGGATGTCAGAGACTTGGGACACTTTGCACTACACACCTTTGCAAAGCCACGGATGCAGTCTGAACCTCGGAAATGTTTCATAGCTTCTGGTCGTGCAAACATATAACCATTGTCTTTTAGAACCCCACAAGCCTCTTTCTGCTTAACAAGCAGTTCTAACGCAGAAGCATTTTTGGAGTCAGAAGAATTGGAACCGGGCGACCATGTTTTCCCCCGATGACAATCCTTGAGAAGTGTCTGCTTCTCAATCCTTGAGAAGCAGACACTTCTTGCAGAGTTTTTTTCCACTTCAGAGAGCACCCAGTCCACATCCTCATGCGGCTCAGAACTGTCTCTTGATGAAAATGCAGATAAGGGCATGCTCGCCACCTCTCCTTCTCTGCGCCAGTTAAAGAGAATGATCTGGGTCAGACACACCTTTGCCAACTCCATCCAGGCTTTTGTAGAGGGACTTACAGAGAGTGAATTGGAGCACTCATCTTGCACTTGACTGAGATACATGCATTTTTTGGACGTCTTCGGTAAAGGGCATGAGAGTGGGCACATTCCACTTTGCGTCCCTGATGGTCCTCAACGCTGTAGCTGAGATCATCTCATTCCACTTTTGCCCATGGACGTCTTGAAACTCACAGGCATTCCTCACAATCTCTTTGTTGTCTGAGATTAAACCCTGAGCATTTAAGAGTTTGCTTACTTTAACCAAAGCATGCCCAAGTTTATTTGCTAGTGATGGAATCAAGAACTTGTTTGTTTCACTGTCATAACCACATGTAAACTTGACAGCTTTGACTGTCTCCATGTACTTCTTTGGATAATAAATCCAAAGAAGTACATGGATGATTTTTTTTATTTTATTTTTTTCAAGGTGGTGACTATCCTGGCATTGTTAATCAGCTTTCCCATTTATCACATCTTCTCTCGCACACACTATTGATTCTTTGCTGATGCCCTCGCTGATGTTTAACAAGTGCTGCCCGAACTCAATAGTGACGTGGTCATTTTTTTTATTATATCTGTGATTGGGTCAGGAGTCATGGTGCTGATTACTCTCCACAGTTGTTTACTTATGTGTGAAGGCACAGGCCCTGTGTATGTACACATGGACTGAACTAGGGCTGTCACCTTGACCAAAAATTGCAATTTGAAGACGATAAATAACAATAATGTCAAAAATAACCACTTGTAATTCCCTGGTTCCGGTTTATCTGCGACAACGACAAATACTAATAACAATCTTCCATCTGGTGCAGCAGTTGTTGTGCTAGGGCCCGTCATTTCAGCCATGTGCCCACTGATTAAGTTTTGTTTCTTGCTAACTAAAGTATCTATACAATCGTATTGGCTATTTTGAGCACGTGAAATAAGCAATTAAGCTCATGGCAGAGGGAATGCCATTTTAATATTTCAAACGTTCCCTTTTACGTTCCAACATGGGAATCAATGTACAGTACACATTCAAATATGATTCGAAGTTCAAATCTAAATGTGACGGCCCTAGACTGAACACGGTTCTTTCCTGGTTTGGGGGGTCGACTGATCCAGGTCTAACTCTACAACTACACATATGCCGCGGCAGTACCATTCTTGTAAAAAGTCCTTGGCAGTATACACAGTGCATGAAGTAATTTCCCTGCGCTTCTGTAGGTGGATGTTTAAATGGCACTAGTTCTCCCTTTCCTGACTCCATAACAGCAGCATTGTGAGCATAGTTTCCCCTGTTGCGAATATAATCAAGCTGCTTCTTTCTCTCCTTGGAACCCTTTGGAAAGCTTAGAGCTTTGGCCACATCCGATTTATTTTCATGTGCACTTTCTAGATGCCTGGCCATCTTAGCATAAGGCTTACAGCAATACAAGCAATAATGTCTCTTGTTATACACTCTCTTCCCACCTCTTTTTTGGCATGTACTTCTGCTTCTGCTCCAGTGTTCAGATGTAAGGCTGTGCCTGTCAAAGGTCATGTAGCCTAATGTGGAGTCACAGACAGGGACTCATTGAGCCAGAGTCATTCAGTATGTCATCAAGAGACTTGCGTTTTGTCCTTAGGTTTGGTTCAAGGCTAGCATCACTGTCTTCACTTTTGCAGCTGGTATCTGGAATGTACTGTAATCATCTGCACTCTCTGATGTAATAATAATAATAATAATACATTTTATTTGTAGTGCACTTTACGTTTCAAAGAAACCTCAAGGTGCTATAAAAAGGCAATTAAAACATTTTTTTACATGTTTGTTTTGTTTTGTTTTGTTTATTTAGGATCCCCATTAGCACCAGCATACTAGCATAGGCTATTCTTACTGGGGTCCGAAGACAGACAATACATACACACAAAAACAGTTACATACAAACAAAAAACACCTCATAACACAAAACACACAACAGAAATATATAACAAAAATAAAATAGAATAAAAGTAAAAGTCAGATGTAAAGGAAGTAAAGATGTGCCAAGAGCATAACATTATCTTCCCAGAGCTGAACTATTAATTCAAAAATGGAGTAATAAGATCAGTATACAAATATGGTCGCCACCATTTCCAAGTCACAAAGAACTCACAATTTAAATTTAAGACTAAATTTAAGACTAAATTAAATCCGAAATTTAAACTCAAATTTAGTGGTACTGCCAGAAGGTGTGGTGACCTACATAATTACACAAAATTTTACCTATATAAGAAATTATTGTTTTAGTTGAGTTTCAAAGAGTTGAGCAGATTTAACTGCTCAACTCTGCTCGACTGTACTTGACCTTGTGGACAAGTGAGCGAGGTGCACTCTGGGTAATTAGTTGAACCTTGTAGACTCTTGGCACTGGTGTAGTCCATGGTCCAGCTGACCAGGGCCATGGAGACCCCCAGCAATACCAGGAAGATCCAGTCCTCTCCCAGCCTGTTCACCAACAACCTCTGCACCCGGGATATGCAGGCTGACAAAACAAGCACACCACAGCACACGTTTATATAATGGAAGCTGCCAAAATGCACGTCCAGAGTCGGACAAAGTATATTTCAGACAGAGATGGGCAGAAATACATCGAAATGTATTCTGATACGAAATATCCTAATTGTAAATGCATCAAAATAAACAAAATACAGAAAAATAAACTATTTACAGTATTACAGTAAATAATACTGTAAAAAATTACAGTAAAAAATACAGTATTTTACAGTAAATACTGTAAAATACAGTATTTTGTATTTTACAAATACAAAATGACATTCCATTCTACGTCTGTTACTTCACACACTGACTCAACTGACCAAGCGTGAGAGCAACAGCGTTTCACTGCTTAACGAGGTATGATAGAAATGCGAGACTAGACAACAGATGCACACGACAAACAGGTTTGTTTTACTGTAATTGAGGAGGTGGTCATGGTAAAACAATGACACTAATTTGTAGCCCTA
>OMPB01002761.1:0-10611 GCA_900312615.1 Stylephorus chordatus | reverse complement strand
CTCTTCAAGCCAACAATGTTAAATATCTCAAGGCCAAGCTGGTGTTCAGGAAGATAAAAAGCCATGTTCCCAGGCCCTCCAAACAATAGCTGCTACAGCATCCCTCCCATGAATCCAAACACAGCAAAACTAGCCTTACTCTCCATCACGCCTCACGTCCGGCTTGAAAAGAAGTTGCGTTGTTGTCTGCTTGGCCTGCACAATCAAAATGTATTTTGTATTCCTTGTCATGACTGTCCTTCTGGGCTCTTCCGTGGTGGTGGCATTTGTCCTGCATCCGTCCCAGGAAGAAGCTGAAGCACCAACCATCGCTCCCGTTTCTGGGCAAGGCAGGTTAGTGATGGATTTCCTATTCTTTTTTTATTATTTTATTAGCAAGAAAGTAGCAGTACTAAGATAGCAGAAGCTATGTGACTTCTGTTGGTAGTAATAAGACAAAACTAACTTTCTAAGAAGCTCGGAATCTCTGACAAGCTTACAACATCAAACCCTTTGCATCCGTATAGATTAAAATAAGTCAATTTTAAGTGCCTCTCATTTAATGACAAGATTCAACTTTGTAATAGCATTGTTTGGTTTATAGGGTGTTTATTTAATCGGTTTTCAGTTAAATTGATTTCCTCTATTGCGGTGGATATCTAAAAGTGCTTCTGCTGTGTCTGCAGGTGCCAGAGAGATACATTGATGGCCATCAGGAAGGTCCTGCTTGAGGCTCTAAACCTACAGATAGAGCCACAGCTGCCTGTCGGTCAGCTGACCAGTATCAGAGAACAATGGAAAAACATGTTCAGCGTTAATGCCCACAAATCCAAGGGCCGTACAGGTAGGATAAACACACCGCAAGTGAGTTGGGGGAAAAAATAAAAATAAACGCACATAAAAGTGTAGGATACTCACATTTTACAAGTTATAAATAGTACAAAGCAATACATGTCACATTTTCACTCTTCAGGTTCTGCTTTGGAGATCTGTGAGACACCTGGTGTTGGCAACAGCACAGTCCTGAAGTGCTGTCAGATGGCTTCTCAAATCTTTCTAAAAGGTAAAAAACCTCTGTGTGTGTGTGTGTGTGTGTGTGTGAGAGAGAGAGAGAGAGAGAGAGAGAGAGCATATTTGTCTGTGGGTTCTTGCATGTAGAAGAATGAATCTGTATCGCGTCTGGTCCTGTGTTTGACAGATCTAGGCTGGGACAACTGGGTTATCTACCCTGAGAGCCTCACCTTTGTCGAGTGTACAAGCTGGAACCAGAACACTGTGCGCTGTCCATCGCGCCGGTCTACTGCGCATGAGGAAACCTCACAGGTAATCATTTCAGTTGGTGCACGTTCCATGACCCGAGGGATTACCACGTTAATGAAATGATTTCCTGTTTTTGAATGAATTTTTTATTCATTACTCGTAAATGATTAAAAGTATAGGTTTGTTGCTGGAGACGTTGATCTGAATGGTTTGGGCAGACATTTGAAGAACCAGACTTCTAACAAAACACTCCCAATTAGGGATTTTATCCACTTAAAACAGTTTACTGAATGATTAACTAGAAATAACACATCTTTCAGTACTTTGGCTTTATAGCGGTTTGCCAATAAACTGAGAAAAAAAATGTTCTGCCAACCCCCTGCCCCCCCAACCCCATCTTTTTAGATCCAGTGCTGTGAGCCAACGTCAAAGGAGAACGTGCCCATCGTGTACATGGATGAACTCAGCACCCTGGTGATTTCTTCTGTTCAACTAACTCGTACATGTGGCTGTGGCCCAGGCAAACTGCCCAATGACGAGTAAAATCTAGTCTGGCTACCTGTTACCTTTAATGTGTGAGTTGAGTTCGCCATATTTCTTTAGAACTCTATGAATGACACATATATTATACTGTATTGTTGTTGTTCATTTCCTTCTGACAAATGTACTTTTTGTAAGTCGCTTTGGACAAAAGCGTAAAACAAAACCACTTTTTTTTTATTGTGTGAAAGTTAATACTGTCTGGCAATGTTAGTGAAATATTTACGTTGACTTTTCTATAGTGTCTCCTAGATATCATTTGGACAGCTACTGTATGTGTAAATAAATGTTCTTTCTTTGATCTAGACCTACTATGAACATTGTGTTTCAGTAACAAGATTCTGTGATGTGTATGAAGACACATGTTTTGCTTTCTTGTTGCATCTTACATGTTTTGTTTTGTGTGTGTGTGTGTGTGTGCGTGTGTGTGTGTGTGTGTGTGTGTTTTAAAACAACAGCGGTATCTGAGGGTGATCATTCACTTCTTAAACTCTTTTAAAAATATTACATATAACATTTCACTACTAACAATTCAATATCAAATGTCAGTGTTTGACAATTGAATGCATTTTTTAATCATTTGTAATAATTGATTCAGTTCTTATATTATTTGAATAAATATAATTTTACTTAATACATTGCTATCAAAGTTGTTGCTTTCAGTGTTAAATATCGGTAATATTGTGATTTTCAAATGACCAAGTGGAAAAAGCGGTGCATCTCATGAACCTTCAAGCATATATAGACAATATATAGACATATATAGCACAACACAGTGATACCATTTCTGACAATGGAAGAACAACTAGGAAATGATCAGGCTCAACAGCTGGGTAGAAGAAGAGGTGTAAGGCGGCGATGGTGGAAGGGCAGGGAGGCAAAACAGAGGAAGAGGCCAAGGACATATGCACGTTCCCGATGAAATAAGGGCCACAATTGTGGACCATGTTCTCAATCATGGCCTTACAATGGCCGAGGCTGGGAGAACAACCTGAATCCTGAATCCTGAATCATTCAAATGTTTCGTAGACATAACAGGTATGTAATCCAACAATGTGCACGGTACTGTAATACTGTTTACTTAATGTAATGCTTCATATTACAGTATTCCACAGTATACAGTAATATACTTTATACAAATACATACTGTACATATACTGTACTGTAAAACACACACACACACACACGTATACATATATACAGTGTAAATATACATACATTGGCACCCCCAGCTGTATGCAGAATACGCAACCTGCGTACCTCAGCTACTGAGATTTTTTATTTGATTTATTCTCTTCATCCATTTGTGTGCAAAACTTAAAAAAAATAAAGAGATGGTTGTTGAGTTCAGGAGGACGCCAGTTGACCACTCTCCAATACTGTACATGTTATGGCACGGTGGCACAGTGCCCTGCACTGCTGCCTCACAGCAAGAAGGTCTTGGGTTTGATTCCTGCCTGGGGCCTTTCTGTGTGGAGTTTGCATGTTCTCCCCGTGCTCACCTGCGGGGTCTCCTCCTGTAATAGGACCCCATAAAACATGCACAAATGAACGTTCTCCTGCTGTCCCTGACCAAGGACAGTGGAAAAAAGTTGGCTGGACGTGGTCCCCAGCTCTCCTACCTGTCACTGACCAAGACAGCCAGGAGCCACTGCTCCTGGCTGGCCATGGAGGACAGCGAAGGATTTCTGCGGCCAGCCTCCCTGTATGTGTGTGTGTGTGTGAGGGTGGCCACTACTTCCAATGTGTGTGCGGTTGTTGTGGTGTGCAATTGTGTGTAAATTGTGAAGTTGGATAAATAAAGTTCTTCTTCTACATCAGCGGCTCCACAGTGGAGAGGGACAAGAGTACCAGGTTTATTGGTGTGGACATCTGTGATGACCTCACCTGGTCTCTGAATATCAACTCTGCAGCCATACCTCCACTTCCTGCGGAGACTGAAGAGAGACTACCACAGCCCATCCTCACAACCTTCTACAGAGGCAGAGTGGAGAGCGTCCTAGCCGGCTGCATCCCTGCGTGGTTTGGAAACAGCAGAGCAGTGGAGCGCAAGACCCTGCAACGCGTAGTGAGGACAGCTGAAAAGATATAGGGGTTTCTCTTTCCTCCATCCAGGACATCTTCCAGAGGTGCTGTGCACACAGAGCCATTGTGCCACACTGCCATTGTGAAAGACCCCTCCCACCACCCCTCACACAGTCTGTTTGTTCCCCTACCATCAGGAAGAAGATTTCACAGCATCAGAACCAGCTCTGTGCTTTTCTGCAACAGCTTCTACCCCCAAGCTGTCAGACATTTAAACACACTGCTGCCACCTACCACAGGTGCTTTTGTACTAGCACCTTGGGCCGTGAGGCACGCAATTTCGTTCCCAGCATACCTGTATGTGGACGAATGACAATAAAAACTACTTTAACTTTAAAACGACATTCACCCTCTGATCACACAGTATGATTCACAATGTCATGGTTTTCTGTAGTTTGTATATCACACAGGCCCTAGTGATTGGTGAATATAAGTGTATCACGTATCACTGTGAACATCAAAGACAGCTAACGTTACACTCGTCACCTGTTGCCTATCTAGTATCTATGAAAAGAAGAAAGCAGCAGCTAAGCAGTTAGTATGTGGCCCTGCCGCCGACCACAAGCTAGTCCGAATAGAGAGGGTGGGAGATGAGGAAGAACAATAAATAGGCTACCTCCGTGGTATTGTCAATCTGCATTTACGTCCGTGGTGGTTTGCGTGATCTAATTCAAAGAAAAAAGGTAATTCCCGCACACACATATACCTCTGCATTGATTTATTTAAAAAAAAAAAAGAGCCAATGCTTTCACATTTCTGAAGAACGTCACCTCCTACAAATAGGTGGTGATACAGGTCAGGTTACTACAAATGGCCACAAGATGGAGCTTGAGAGCAATGAGTCCAAGACGTTCCAAGAATGTGTTATGTTACCACCAGACGTTCCAAGAATGTGTTATGTTACCACCAGGTCAGGCCGCATAGTAAAGCCAAGAGTTATACTAGACCTGTGACATTTGAAATCAATGTAAATAATTGACGTTGCACTGACAGAAGAAAAAAAAAAGTGTTATGTTGAAAATTTGGGGGGGGAAAGTGTCTTGTTGAAGATTGTTGAACAAAATGTTCATGCTGTGAAATGTTGTTTCATATTGTCCAGGAAATGCCTTCATTTTATTTATTTTTTTTGCCAGTGCCAATGCAAATATGTTTCCATTGGCCTGATGAAGCCGTAGGCGAAACGCGTTGCTCAAATAAAAAACTCTGATCCTCTTCAAGTCTTGAGTGCGGTATGTAACCACAACATATATGGGTTCTTTGATCTCATTTTCCATTGTCAGTTCGCCTTACCAACCCATGGCCACCACTGACACGATCCCTACTCCTATTCCTCTAAAGGAGTAGTGTCATCATTCCAGGTGTCACAATGAGGCATGCAGGCTGTCACGTATAGAGGTAAGGGAAGTTACAACAGAATAATACTAGGCCTACTCCACCATAGGTTGTTTCATTTGGCCTACTTAGGTCCAAACATTCAGGCTTCAACTTACTGACATAGTTCTTGGAAGTACAGAGTACAGGTCCATATTCAATACTTTCTTTGCTTACATAATATTGCGTCCTGTATAAGGGACGTCATTTGTACTTTTGTTAGCTTTGCATCTCCAAATATAGGCCTACATGATATAAAACAGCAGATTAATTGAAGTTGAGGAATATTTTATGATTACAGAGACCTTAATCACACTGACTTTTATTTAATTTAATTTTTTCAAAGAGCCAGTAGTGGTGGTGGTGGGGGGAGAATACTCACGTAAAAATTCTAACCAAAGTACCAGGATCAATTTATACTTTGAAGTACTTATTGCAGAATAATAAATATTACTTTATATACTGCTGGGCAGCTCATGACCCCTTCCCCACACACATAGATCAATATAGACTTATCTTAATCTGTAAAGTAACTAAAGGTATCAAATAAATGTAGTCGAGGTTAAAAAAAAAAAAATTATATATATATAAAATCAATTAAGGGGGGCAAAAAATGCCCTGGGGAAAAAAAGTTAATTTCTAATCCTCGTTCTGAACAATGCACTCACTCCATTTTCATTTAAAAGGACATTAGAAAATTCATTTAGTTTTCATTTTTTTTTATTTGTTTCTCTCATGCTAATGAAGGAAAGCAATTCATGATCCAAACACAACTCATTTTACACATTCCATGATCGAAAAGGAGCAGGACGAAGACAATAATCTTATTTTACCTGCCCCTTATTCAAACATAAATATATATATTAAAAAAAAATTATATATATATATATATATAGAAATGGTCCGTCACATATACTTAACCAATTATATTAACATGAGAATTTAACAGAGAAAAAAAATAAACAATAAAAATAATCAAATACTTCATCATTATCCTATTACCTGACATCTTCATATAGTCAAATTGTTCTTTATACATTTTCTTAAACTGAAATATATTTATACAACCCTTTAATTCGTTCTGTTCCACAGTTTGACTGTGGAATTATTACAAAAATTTGGCTTCCAATAATATTGAACGTTTTAAAGCTTTACAACGACACTGCGTGTTAAGTAGCTGCTTGCTGGGACACCCCACGTATACGATGTCCCTAAGGTGCTGTCTCCGCCGGCTGCCTCTTTAGCAGCACTTAGAAAAAATGTTGAATCCACCAACGGTCTAAGCAACGCCCCCTCCCCAATCAGAGATGGCCCCGAAACCGAAACCAAAGTTTGCAGTTTGACTGACAGATGGGTCGTCCAATCAAAGGTGAAGGGCTCACATTGGATTGGTTGTCCCGTTTTTAGCCCCTGCTCCTCACACAGATGCTCAAATTACGTCATTGATGTGTCAAATATCTTATGTCACTGATTACTGTCAAATACTTTCCAGATATATTTAAAAAATTTGCCATAAATGAACTGGCGGAGACAGCACCTTTAAGCGCCTCCTGCTGGTCACAATTAAAACAACATAAAAAGGGAAATTTGGTTATTAGGGCTAACCTCAGGATGGCACGGTAGCTTCTGCCTTTTTAATGTAGGCCTACATAACCTTTGTGAAGACCTAGTTTGAATATATATAATAGCCTATAGGCTACTACAAAAAAAACAACAACCACAAGTTCAGTTAGCCTATAAATGATCGTATTATCGACATTAGAATTGTCTGCGGGGGCAACTTTTTACCCATTGGGGGAATAATTGAATTACGGATATCTGCAACACATATTCAATCTAGGTATTAAATGTCGATACGGCTTGCCATACGATGGACGATTGGATTGGGAGTAGTAAGGTCCTCGCATGTTTAAAATAGCCTATAACTTTTTGCTGTGTCTATAGTGACAAAAAATATCCCTCAAATTAGTGTATTTTACTGCTGCCGTCCTCACTAATGTGGTCTTTGAAAAATATAACTCGAAAAATGTGATGTCAGGTGATCTGTTAGTTTGCCCACTAGAAATAATGGAATTGTGGCAGATCACTGACATAATCAAATCAGTATTATCTAATGTTAAATTATACTACTAAACATTTCAGGCAAACAAAATCATGTGTACCTCATCATTTACATGCACATAGCTGACTCACAATTTCCCTTCAGTTTTTATTGATAATAGGCTAAATGTCACGTTGAGTCTCCTAATTAAATGACTAAATTGTATTAGGCCTTGATAGATTGACTACGAATTTCTTCAATTGGATTTTAATCACAGCAAGTAATCTGATGTAAATTCAAGACAATGTCTTAAATTCTAATTACTCTGAAGTTAATTAGGCCTAAATTAGTTTTAAATATTCATTGACAAATATTCATTGGCATTATACCTTAGCCTACTTCAAATATATTCTCTCACTCACTGCTGTTACTCTTATGCAAGACACTCCCCGAAACTTTAATCCACAGAGGACTTTTATCGGGGGAGAGATGATTCATCCGCCACGAACAGTTTAGTTAAATATGAATCCGATGACGAGGCCCCTATAAGTAGACATTCGGAACAAGTACCTACAGCGCAAAGAGGACCATAGTGCACAGATTCAAGCGACTCCCCACCAGCCTTGCGTTAAATATGAAGATTACATTAGTTTACATCATGGTTGTCTCCATGCTGGTCTCTTGTAGTCCATCGCATGCATGGTACAAGCAAGTCGCCGGACCCAGCTACTACTCGGTGGGCCGAGCGTCAGGCTTGTTGTCCGGCATCCAGAGATCGTACATTAGGAGATCGGACCCGGATTTGGCTGACAGCGGAGAGTCAACAGCAAACACAGTACTCTCAAAATTTAGTCGTCAAAATTTCATCCTAAAGTCAATGGTAAGTTTTCTGTTATTATTTAATAACAATTAATTTATTTACGATTATTTTTTTTATAGCATGATAGTTGTACATGAGGGAACTGTCCATTCAGCACCATTGAGACTACTCGTGTTTGTTTGGAGAAGTGGAATAATATCCAATGCCTTTGAGATTAATACGAATTATAAACACCACACGATTCAATGGTTCCGCAGACTATTGTTGATTAAATCAAGGATCAATATTAATGTGTCATCTTTTGTGTTTCAGCCTATATGTATTAAAGAGGTAACTCCAAACCTGCAAAATTGCGATCTGTACCAGAACATCAAAGGAACTTTCAAGTGCAAGGCAGATGTTTACCTTTCTCTGGATACAATGGATTGTGCGAAAGACTAACTTATCCTGAAATTGTGCTGGATGCCATCTACATCTACAGTAGGCTGATTTACAGCAGAAGATACTTAACCTACTCGTCACACGGAACGAGTTATACCTTTTGGATCAGTTTACTAATATTATTCAGTCAATTCAAAGGGAAACACTTGTCTTGATTTTTACACACAAGAAATGTATAGCAATGTACGTATTTGTTTCCCGTTTTCATTAATAAATCATATTGCATTTAAAATGTGTAGGCTACTTCCTCACATATAATTGCCTCGGACCGTTTCAGTAGCCATACACTGAAACGCAGGCAACAGTTGCAATTATTCAGTTTAACCATAATTTACCCTCCTTTGACTGGGATAGCCATGATATATTATTATTGAACTACTATAGTCATCATAGTGCATTTACCATATTGAATTATACAAATAGAAGTGACTGGTAGCTACCATCTCAACAAAAAAATACATTACCAAAGTTGAGTCAAATTCCTTTAGCAGTTAACAAATCTTGATTCATATTTTTTTGTGTGTGTGCGCGTGTTTCAAAAAGTTTGATTTACCAAACAATACTATATTAATGTATTATTTTATCATCAGGGGTACCTGCTAAATCTAACTAAATCATGAAATAAAAACATCAGTAAGGATTATCAATAAATATTTATTAAAATGTTAAAATGTTTACATTAAAAGAGTGCATTAATCCAAAACAACATTTAAAAACAGTGATTCTTGTTGGAAATTCCCACATAAAAATTACACGGCAAAACTCTTGAAGCAAAATAATCATTTAAGAAAAGCTGTCCAATCCAAAGGTTCTAGTAGGCATCTCTAGAGCAGGGAGAAGGCGGCCAAGTTGTCCTCGAGAATTTGATCCATGACTACTTGAAAGACTACCTGTATGTTAGAGGTGTCTGTTGCAGCCGTGAAGTGGTGGAACACTGGCTTATTGGGCCTCCTGTTACACGCTACAAACATGGCAGTGATGTGGTGAGCTGCAGCTTCCACATCACAGTCTGCTCCTGTAAGGGCACACAGGGAAATAACGTTGCATTCTTGCAGGAATACCAGCAATACGTCATATGGAAGTAGCACATTTATATAGCACTTTTCTCAAAAGGATGCAAGGTCTGTTGTGGACCATGCAAGGTGATGGCAATCCCACCAGGAGCAGCCAGACAGTAGGTGTCCTGCTTAAAAGGACCATACCAGTGTTAATGAGTTGATTTCCCTTAACTACTCATCCCACATATATCCCATTACCTCTAACCATTTTCAGAAGCAAAGCTCACTGTATAAGATATTTGTAATTTGACGTTTTTACAGACTTTTGAAAAGTTGAACGTTATGGCTTCAAAACGTATTTTAAAATTGTTCCCTAGTCACGCTGACAAAGACGTCCGAGTCCATCACCAAAACAGTTCTCAAAATGACATTTCATATTTCTTTAGCCTAACCATATTGCATGAGGCAACAAGGTAGAAAATACATGTAAAATATCATTTTATATTCATAATTGAAATCAAATGCATAGCCTTCAACTGGCCATTTTGAAACCCATTTGCTCTCAGTATGAATGCAACAGGCCATTTTTGACGCGATACATAAACTAAGTCATCATCACATACCTTCATAACTAGGGAGGAAAAATCTCAAGTGCCTTCCCGAGTAAAGGATCTTCTCCCTGAAGAGGTCCGTTTTATTCATGAACAGTATCTTCAGAAAACAAACATTTATTTGTTATTCGGGCCCAGGCACAGTAGCATCACTATTCACACAATTGTCATTCAATTCACCACGCTCAGTGATACACTGGGTTGATAAAGATTGTGCCTACAAAAGACAACTGGAGTTGACCATGAGACAAGTAATAATCATGCTGACTTACATTTACATTTATATTTAGGGCATTTAGCAGACGCTTTTGTCCAAAGTGACTTACAAGGAGTACATTTGTCAGGAATGAACCCATATCTCTGGAGTAGCAAGATTTCAATAGAGCTAGTCTCACACGATACTAACAGACAAGCTGGTGAGCACTTGTCGATATACTGTAAGGTAGCCTTTGCATCCATATATAT
>OMPB01002733.1:4422-15385 GCA_900312615.1 Stylephorus chordatus | reverse complement strand
GCCTGTCAGGGTCCGCGCGCGCCCTGAGCGGTTCCAGGACTATGTTGCCACCTTTCATACTTGACTTTGGGTAGAGGGGGGGGGGGGAATGTTGTGTTCATTTAAGCATAGTTTAAAGTGCAGTTTTCGTTATACAGTAAGTGCCTATTGGTATAAGCCACGTTATTTAGGTAGGTTATTTACATCGCGCATTTTGGCCAGTAGGAGTCACCGTAGTCGCGCTGTGTTTTTGTCTCTGCCAATGCGGACAATAAAGTTAGTGAGATAACAGTGAAACAGGTTGTCACGTCTCGTCCTTTTCTAAGTCCGTTTAAAACATTACAACATTATTTACCAATTTTATTATAGAGCACAATTTACCGTTTCAGATCACCTTCACGTTAAAGCTACGTTTCCAGACAGCAAAATTGCCTCAAAGTATGCATGTGCAAGAACCAAGACAACTGCTAGGTTTAAGTAGGTAAGATTGTGACTCAACCTCCTGCATCATTAATGCATTATTAGTTTTATTATTAAAGCATTATTAGTATTATTATTAGTGCATTTTTGCATTAGTGTACTGAGGAAGTGCAAGAGTGCCACTTACACTAAGCTGCAGAACTGAACTGTTCTTAGTTGGAATATAAATTATACTGCATTAGATCAGTACTATCCAGTATTACCGCTCTGGATGTCAACGTTGGGCCTATATTCAATTAAATCATCCTTAATTCATCCTTAATTCATTAATTCATCCTTGTAAAATGAGTTCTTAAATTATTGTAGCCTAATAGATAGGATTAATACTAAAATCAAACATACTTTCTCAATGATTTAATGTGATCTAAACAGTTGGCTGTTCCTGTTCATGATCCAATTAAAATGCTGCTTTTCAAATAAAGCTGACTGACCTAGGATGCGATGGGCAGTTTGTCGAAAAGTTCAGGTTGATGTGACACTAGCTAACGGCGTAATTGTTATGTTATCAACTCTCTGTCACCATCACCAAAATCAAAATGTCGAGGAAAAAAAAGTGAGAGTGGAGCAAAAACAAGAAAACTCCACAGAGAGAAGGAGCGGCGAGAGGCAGAGCCGATTAAAAAAAGAAAATCCCAAAACTAACGGGATACTTCACCGCTCTAATAAAAGACTTTGCCATGCGTAAAACCAATCAGGAGGAAGTCGTTTTAAGGGTAAGAACAGACTTTAATACCTGCTGTTGTTTGATTGATTCATGCAATATTCTTATGCTTGCACCACTTTTGTATACTTAATACAGGCTATTTCGGGCTTGAATCACGTGTTCAGTCAATTATTGGGTCGGGTCCGAATTTTCAGGCCCGATCAAAACTACTTGCCACAGTGTTGTATGAGTTTGTCTTTGCACATTGGACATTTTATTGTGGCCATTTAGACTGTATGGCACTTGAACCTACTAGGCAAAGCAAAGGGCTTGCTTTCATGTGTGTGTGTGTGTGTGTGTGTGTGTGTGTGTGTGTGTGTGTGTGTGTGTGTGTGTGTGTGTGTGTGTGTGTGCGCGCGCGCGCGCGCGGATGTGAGGCCACCACGCGTCTGACTTGACCAATACCTCACTCTGCAGACAGTTTATGCATAAAGCCAATTTCCATTCCCAAGCTTTCCAAGCAATTTCCAAGCCATTCATATTAATGCGGCGTTCACCGTAAAGCTTAAATCTTTCCAGAAGTCTATCCATTCTGGAGTACATAACATATGGCTCTTCGCGTAAATTCCTTATGCATTGCGCAGCATATGTTTTGGGGGCGTGTATGATTGTAAGAATGGATAATAATTCTTTGTAATAAATAAAGTCATAATGGCCTGGAGAAGGGGAGTAGAGTTTGTTTATAGTTATAAACGTCTTGATTTCCTACTTTTACATTTTAGTCTAATGTAGGTTCTCAATGAAAATTATGTTTCATTGTGCAATGTACAGGAACTTGTTAACATTAAGATATATGCTTCGTGTAAACTATGATGCATTAGTCCCTAAATTTGGATCTTTCATTGCTTTGAAACTGGACGGTGTTTTGCACCTGGTTTATTCGGCAATTACTGATAACACAATCTGTGTTTTGAGGGAAAATGAATAGCCTACTGCCACCAGGTGAGGTCACCACATATGATCGTGAAAGACATTCGTCTATAAATTTCGACCGTGCATCGCGTCGTGTCCTTGCTCAATTGTGATGGCACCAGCTATGTTGCTTAGTTTTCTGGTTGCGTGGAAACTAAAAGGCTGCATTGAATGAGCACTCAAATAAAAGGTGAATTTACAGTCGCTCGACGTGCCTCTGCCAGTTCCTCTGCACAAGTTGAACAAGCTGCAAAAGCACCGCATGAAGGAGAAAATTTAGGCTACTAGCCTCTTTTGGAGTGCGTTCGGACTATTTGACCATCTTGACAGGGAACTTCGATGTGTTATGGAATGAGGATGACAAGACGAGGAAAAGCTATATGTGAGTGATTCGCGTTTTAAATGAAAATGCTGTACATGTTGTTTTTATGTGGTTGCGCTCAATTGGCACATTTTTTGAGAAAGTTGATCTATAGCCTACTTACTTTAATTTCTGCAGATGAAGTAGGTCGATTATTCTATAGACAATGAACATTTATAATGACCTTATAGACTAAAACAAGATAGACAAACTTAACAAAAGAAGGGCTACTCCGAGGAATTGTGAGTAGGCTAGTTCATTTCTATTCAAAGTTTATCATGGGAAGAAAGAAAGAAGCTATAGAGCAGGCCATTTATAATACTTCTTAAAGCAGAGGCACCAATTAATAGGAATAGCAAGCACGATTGAAAAGTTAATATAATCAATGGTAGCGTTCAAATACGTTAAGACTGACAATTAGATTAATATGTCATAATCAGACCTAAGATTATTAATCTTCGGTCTGAAAAAGGCATTTGTTTAGATTAATGATGTTAAAACAAATGCCTTTTTCATGTTCATTAGCCTATCCCAGCGGCTGAACCCAATGCGTTCTGTAAATAAAATGCGTGGTAGGCTATTTAAGGACGAATGAGGACCCAGCAGAAGCTACGCGGTGCTTTTAGGCAATAGGCCTACAGGAAGATTGGCACTGCCACTGACTGTATAAAGAGATGAAATGTGAAAACGAAGAGCTCTGAAATGAGGTTAGACTTGCATTAAGACATTAAGCCACATTTTCTTCAATTCCCTGAGCTAGAGTCAGAATGGTAGACCTGGCCATGAAGCCTATTAGGCAGATATTAAAACAAACAGATGCGGCTTGTAGAAGCAGAACCATTGCGAAAACGCTTTCATGCAAAATATATATAAAAGCCCCCGACACATAGCCTACACTGTCTGTTGTCATAATTACATACCAATTACAGGGTTGCAATTCGTAAAATGTTCATTGCAATTTTGTTTTGTTTTGATAAACTTTTTCAATATCCTACATTACACATTTTAAGTCACAATGAATTAAAATAATAATTTGCCATGTTCATTCTCCTTGTTGCCTTGTTGCATCCAACAAAACAAGCAAAACTAAGAATTAATCAGGAACTGCAGCACACTCCTTTCAACGATGTTGACACCACGCAGTTCCATCCATTTCAGGGCATCACTTAGATGACATATAGGCTACTGTAAATTATTCTTCCATATGCAGTTTGCACCAGAGACCAATCATTACAACAACACAGGCGGCTGTGGATATTTATGAAGGGAGAAACTGACATTTTGAGTGCAATACCTCATGTGTAGATTAAAAAGCAAAAGGTTTATTCATCATACAGGGGGAGACCCGTATGAACATTGACTGAGGGGACTTAATTTGATTTAGAGGCCAACTAATTCACAGCAGAGAGGTTTCTTCCAGAAGAGCGCACAGGGAGGGTTGCAGTGCAAATGAAATTAGCTGTTTGGTGCAACTGAAATGTTGGATGTTTACTTTCCTTACATGTAATCTCAAAACCCCATAGAGAGAACACAGACAGCAGATGAAAAGTGGGCTGGATAGCCCTATTGCATCCTTTAGCAAGACACCCGACCCCTTAGCTTTGGATAAAAGTGTCTCCAAAAAGATTTTTTTTTTAAAGAGAGTAAAGGTGAAATGACACATCCACTTGCCAGTGGTAAGCCTGTGTCGCCCCACCTTGGATTTTGTCCTTTCTTGTTTCTCCATGTCCGTCCACGTCCACATCCACATTGCTCACCACCACCATCTCCTATTTCCACTCTACCCTCTTCATTCATACTTTCATTGACAGCTTTTCTCAATAGCTCTTGACGAAACATTTGCCTCATTAGTGGCCTGCTGCATTCTTTGCAAGGTATCCGTGCGTATTGTAATGTTACCTCTCTCTGTCTCTCTCTCTCTTCCATAGACTCTCGATATCGCTCTTTCTTTCACCACCAATGTCTTGTGTGTCCATTTCCCCTCCTCCCACCCTCTTCCCTCAGCACCCAATCCACTCAGTGAAATGTCAGGCCCACATGCTGTGTAATGTGGTTCAGCAATTTATCTAAAGCTAGTTTTACTTTACAGGGGGTGAGTTGGCCGTCATGCTTTCTCTTCCAAATGTTGACAATAGGCGCAGACAGCTGTACTTTTAGAACTTCCCATGTTGCAGTGTTTTTAATAAGGCGCTTGGCTAAATACAGTATGTCCGTGCTTCTGGGAATCAAAGCGCAACAGGCAGAGCCTATAATAATACACGCACACACGTGCACCCACCCACCATCACCACCCCAATGAGCTGTCCTCTACCCCTAAACGTCATGTGACACCAAGAGGTACTTTGAGATCGATTTCATTTTTTAATCTTGGTAAGTGGATCTTGCCAGGTCTCTATCCATTCTGCAGATGTACAGAAGTCATTTTGGGGCTCCAGGGTTTCTTATTTTTTTTGCAGACTACCAGTTCACTGTCTCTTTCCTTTGCTGTTGTGGTTTGTAGCAGTAGCATTTAGACCCACAAAGGGATTGGATTAGCCATCATTGATGCTGCACTGACTGAAGGGAGTTTTTCTTGAGTAGGTTAGTAATGGGATAGGCAGCAGCCCTGATCAGCTATTAATGATGTGTGTTGTTATGGGGAGCTTGGCTATTTTTAAAAGCTTAGAAACAAAATAAAAAATGTATTGATTACAGAACACACAAACAAGCTGGTATGTCAGCATTGCTCGCACTGCTGAATGTGTATTTTGAAACAGGTGATGGACTACTGAACAATTTAGTTGAATTGCACTATAACGATGCACTACTGCAAAGCTACCTAAACCATCTTTTATTTGGAAGTCATTTTAAGGATGACAGCTGCCACTTGAAGAGTTTTAGGAATAGGGAACACTACTATTTGACTAATGTGTGAATGGTAACTCAGTCTATAGTGAAAGACAATAACTAAATGGTGGAAAATGGTTCACTGCTGTTGCGGGATTATAATCACATCTTTCACCATATATAGAAAAAAAGCCAGCACTGCAGGGATTTCAATTATAGAAGACACAGCATGGACCAGGGCAATTTGTTAGCTTTTGCACTGGTAGTTTTTCCTATTGCTAGAAATAAACCAGTTATGTTATTATTTGTATCAATGTAACATTTGTATCGTCTGCTCTTCACTATATGGCCACCATTAACCCATATTTGTGTACTACTTCTAGCATTGGGGAAAGACTTAATCTCTAACAGTAATTCACATCTTCATTAGTATCCAATTCACCAGCTACATGCTTGTGTGGACATTCTGTGGATGGGCAGAATGCCCCAGGATGAGAACCATATAAGATTTCTATGGGATGAACAGATATTAAGTTTGGTAGTGAGTTTTGTGAAGTTAAGCTCTGGTTCTGGATTTGCACAGATTTGCTAGCATGCAGCTACCTGTTTATTATATATAATATATATTCTCTGCTTTATATCTTCTAGGTTAGACAGCAACTGAGGACATTGACGTGGGTTTCCCTGCTGCCGTCGTCCAGGTGGTGCTCTTCAGGGCATGCCCACAAACAACCATGCCCCTGCCGGCAGGCTGGCTGCCGCGCCACTCCGTGGTCACCTGTTTGCTGCTGCACAGCTTGGTTTTGATGACGTGCTGCTTCCACCACGCCGCCACCAGCTGCTCCAAGAACTGCTACTGCTCCGAGAGTGAGGGCGGAGGCAAGACGGTGCGCTGCAGCAACCTGCAACTCACAGAGATCCCCACAGACCTGCCAAACGACACACGGCGCGTCTACCTGGACTTCAACCTCTTCACCTCCGTTCCCACCAACGCCTTTGCCGATCTGCCCCATCTGGTGACGCTGGACCTATCGCACAATGAGCTGAGCCTGCTGGAGCCGGGGGCCTTCCAGGGCTTAGGCTCGTCTTTGCAGTTCCTGGACCTCTCTTCTAATAAGCTTGCACACTTTAACCCGGAGGCCTTTGAGGGCCTGCGGGCTCAGGCCAATCTGACAAACAATCCATGGCATTGTGACTGCAACTTACAGATGGCCATGCCCCGTGTGGACCTGGAGCCCGCGTCGCTCGCCGGCATCGTGTGCCAGACATCTGACCCAAAAGACATCGGTGTTGTAGGACTGGCGTTCCTACTGGCACCACACATTGACCTGTGTGTGATCATGAAGAAGACCACAGATGTTGCCATGCTGGTCACCATGTTTGGTTGGTTCGCCATGGTCATCTCCTACCTGGTCTACTACGTCAGGGCAAACCAGGAGGATGCCCGCAGACACCTAGAGTATCTCAAATCCCTGCCCAGTAGACAGGGCAAGTCAGAGGAGTCTTCCACCATCAGCACTGTGGTATAGTTCTGCTAGACACTGTGGGAACTGAGCTTGTGACCCATGGTTCACACACATTCAGTGGTTTCAGAAGGAGACAAGGGGGACAACAAGACATGTGTCTGTTGACACAAGAAAACCAGGCCAGAGCAATCCAACCCAGATTAATAATTAATCCATCGGTGGTCCATTAAGAGTTTGTAGTCGCTGAATGGACGGGTCTTGCCTGCAAACGGAAACTAAAAGCAGGTGGATGTTTTTGGTGACTTCCAAATATGGAATTTAAATGGGATTTATCCAGTGGTGCATAGACGGTGATGTACCACTCTTTCACAGGGGCCATTCAGGAGACCATGACAACAGCGGGAAGATGAGGATATGCTTGTTGTACTCTGCTACTCAAGACTCACAACTATTCCATATACAAGTTTTCCATTGAAATCATCAATGAGGTATTCACTGTATATCAACAGCAAAATTTAAAGTTTAATTCCATTAAAATTGTTTTTATATATAAGGGTTCCTTTCCTATATTTTTGTGGGTAAAAAATTATGCAGGATTAGAAGAGGCCAGGAAAGTGGTTCCCCTACCTAAAGCAGAAATATTCTAAAACCTGAAAGATGATGGGTATAAATAAGGTATTAGAATTGGATTTGAATGTTCCCTCAACAGAGGGAAGCAGCTCAATCAATATGACACTTCTGGATTTTGGTTAATATTTGCCCCCAGAGCACGTGCACCAAAATTGGTGAAATTCTGTCCACCGGGTTTTGAGGTACATGTTTTCAGCATTTGTGGCGCCCCCTATGGGTGAGACTCAAAATGCTTTGGCAGACCTATTCCCAAAAGGACTGAAGACATCTACCAAGTCTTATGATGATTGGACAAATGGTCAATGAGTTATGGCCAATTTCCAGCTAAACTCTGCCCTTTGCAAAGTTTTTTGATTGATGGCAGCCATTTTTTTTGGACCGATCTTGCTCATTTGTAGTAGAATTGTCTATCTTAGTCCCTCAAGGCAGTATCCCAAATTTGGTGTTGATACAGTCAAAATCCAAAAAGCAGATGTCACATTACTCTTTTTCAGTTTATGCAAATTAGCAAAACATCCATCACGGCAGATTTTTATGGTCTTTTTTGTAGATTTTTATGGTCTTTTTTGTAGATTTGTATGATCTTTTTGTACAACACATTTGTAGATCACATTCAGCTCGATATGTGTCTCAAATTTCAAGTGAATCCACTGTGTGGGTGTGCCTTTCAAATGTTTTATTTTTTTTGGGAATGTGAATTATAGCCCCACCATCTGTCTGATCGCAGTCATGTTTCTTGTGAAGCATTTGCACATCATTTCTAGTTATTGGGCCAAGTTTCATGTCTGCAGCTTGTTCCAGCTCACGGCAATTTGAGCCGCGGTGACAGACAACAAATAAACGACAGAAACTCAATAGGGTTCTACCCCTCCGGGGTTTGAACCCTAATTAAGCATGTGAGTATTTTGCTTGTGGTGCAGAGGGAATCACTTTTGCTGTAGGATGGAAGGAGGTCTCTGATGTTTAGATAGATAAGATGCTCTGCAAGGGTTTCATACTGATCAGCAGGGTGGAGCTCTGAAAGAATAGCTGACAGGAAGCTCTCCCTGCTATTACCAGAGATAGCTGATTACCAGCTACTGCCCGCAGGGTCCTTGGGTTGAAGGAGGGCTTATACATCAGAGCACAATGCTCTCAAACACGTAAATAACCTCATGGGAACAGCAGTGTGTTCCCTTTTAGTTGCCCATTTCCTGGTGCCTTAAGTGCACACTGAGGTCACTCCACAGAGAGCTCTGTGGCATTCAGGGCAGTGGTGTGATATAGGCTGTTTCCTGCCTAGTGAGACACACCCACGGGTGGCTTTACCCATCATTTTAAGAAAAACAAGAGCCCTTATTGGTCTAACTGATAGCAGCAAACTAAGCACACCATGCATGACATTCACTTTCTGACTGAAACCAGAAAGATCATGCCTCTGGAATTACCCCTCAGCATGATATGCTAATGATGTTATTCTAATCTGTTACCACAGTCCAGAAGCATATGATATAGTCCTATTGTTATCGATGTGGCAAACAGAATATGACCGGTGCATAGGCACAGTGTCCTTTATATTCATGTTAAATAAGGGAACAAAATGTCATCCTTGATTTCGATGCAGAATTTGAATGTGTTGGGAGAAAGTATCGGCTCTGCCGGTTGTTATTGGTTCTGGAACCATGCTGTCTGGTGAGCTCACTCCCAAGAGACCTCCCAAAGAGCATTGCTGCTAGGGCTTGGTGGTCCGTTAACATGCCAAGCCTTGGATATGGATCTCCTAATTAGTGGTCAACTGGTATGGGTTTTCCAATGGCCGATGCCGATATTTGGAGAGCAGGGCAGCCGATGGCAGGGCGGCCGATATGCCAATATCATGTTGTTGTTGTTGTTTTTGCATCTGATAAAACTATTTAATACTATTAACAAATGAGACACAAAATTGCTGAACTTTGCATTTGAGCCCAGTAACCTAGTTTAGCTGGTTGAAGGCTTGCTACCTTTACAATTCTCAACTAACATTATTTGCATTTCTTCACGGAATCAATCAAATTATACAGACAGAAAACATTGTATATGTTATTAAGAGTGGCTAATTAAATATATTGAGCTTTGAAAACCGTTTTCTCTCAGGTAATGTTAGACCTACATCCAGCATCAGCACGTTTCTCACTGTTCCACAGCATCCACCACTGACGTCTGCCTGTTCAAAGTTCAAGTTCAAAGTTCAAAGTACCTTTATTGTAGAATGGCAAAATTGACAAAGCTGCCTGCAGATGTGTCTGCAGACATTTTTTTGTTTTGTTTATTGGCCTCGTGAGCGCAGGCATCTCAAAATGCCAGATATCGACCACCACTCCTAATTCACTGGCCTCATAGAGAGGCAAATGCATCTCCGTTGCACTCGCTGATGTAATCATCTGATGTGACATCAGAGAGAGAGGAATAAAAAGATGTAGAAGGATAAATTAGAAAGATAAATTAGATAGATTAAATTCAACTTTGCAACAAGCAGAGGTATAGATGATACCTTGTTACAGCTGTGACTCAAGTCAATAACCACACGTCCTTCCCTGCAAACGGTGTATAAAAGTGTAGGGGGAAAAAGGACAAAAAAAAAATAGAAACAGCCCTACCGAAAGATCACTCTGGATTACAGATGACTCGCTGATTAAGAGTAATATACTCATAATATTACAGTAATAAAACAGTAAGTCCATGTGTATAAATTAAGTCTGTAATGTAGAGTCCTGGAGCTATAGATGGGGTTAAATCATACCTGTCTCTTCTGAGTTTGGCCAGGTAGAAGCTATGGTGCTGTGTAACAATTAACTTAAGCAGATTCTCATCTGATTAACTCAGCAACAGTTGTCAAAAAGGGTCTCCCTGTATCCTCCCCCAAACCCCGCATGCGCACGCACGCACGCACGCACGCACGCACGCACGCACACACACACACACACACAGATCAGAGCCAATAAACTATGTATGAAAGGCATGGAAAGACTCGAGAGTCTGGGAAGCCTTCATCCATCAGCTTGCGTGACCTATTTCTAGAGGAGAGCTACAAAAAAAACAAGACGAGGCCAAAGAAGTTGTGAAAACACTGTCATCTGTGCACTGTGGTGATGACTTAAGCATCACTCTGGCTAGACCCTTACGGTCCTCCCCATGTCACTATCCACTCTGCTCACTGCTTTCCCTCCCCAGGGGTGACAGCTCGGCATTTTAGAGTACCCCCCCTATATCTGACACTAGCCAACTATGTGTTCCTTGTTCACTCTAAAGTACAAGTTCAAGGACACCATTTTCTGTCGCATGGGTCTTGGCTTTCATGGTTACTTTGCCTGTCACATGCGGCAACCTACATCTTTTTCAGCATCTTTCTCTCCGGACTTTTAAGCGTTGTTTTTGTGGTCGGGTGTAGAATGTAGCGCTTTGTAGAGCAGCGTTATTGATATTGACTGAGTCCAACTTCAGGAACTCTTGGTGAGGCCTCCTGTGACACTTGCTAGACGATTCAACAGCACTGAAAAACTAGATGGGGAGGCTTTCCTTTGACATTTCCTGGCTTACAAAGGGATCCCCCCCCCCTTGTTGTGGTTTGAGGCCCAATAGACAAACATA